>JAJOZX010000522.1:1300000-1395000 GCA_023014485.1 Bathynomus jamesi
CAACTGAAGAATGTTTTCCACTTCATCCACATCTTGCTGACCTTCACGTTCAGATGAAACATGAGCGCTGGGAAGTGTACCAATCTCACGCAATGTGTTGAAAACCCTGGTAAACACTCTTCGATCCGGAATTCTGCGGTTCAGAAACCGTCGACGGTATTCTGCAACAGCAGCTGTTGCACTTCCATCGCAAAAACCGTAGACACACCATATCTGCATATTCGGCATGTGTGAAGATGTGTGGCATTCTTAACACTGCTTCAAACACCAAACAATGTCACTCACAACAGTCAGCTGATGATTGGGTTATGTTACATGCTTACATTAAAGCTTACATGGTTCAAGGTTATAGGGGAGGGAAGGGGGAGGAAGAGCTGCGCGCGCATCAGATTCAAACAGCTCTATCTCCGTAACCATTCAGAATTAGACACATGTTTCATATGAACTTTTTTTCTCACAATGACCGATACTATCACCTCCGAAGTATTGACCTTTCCTCCTGAAACACCCTGTATATATATATATATACAGGGTGTCCCATAAGTCCGGCATCATAGGAAAAATAATAAAAAAAGGCAAAACAAAAGCTTTTATTTACAGAACGTGCTATTGTTCCGTAGCCCATTCACAAAATTCCATCCGCCGGTCGGGATCATCTTCGCTTAATTTCTGTAGGATCTGAAGTTTATATGGATGCCATTTGTGAGCCTGAAGAATGCGATGGATGTTACTTTTCGACACTCCTGTCTCGGCGGACAATCGCCGAAGAGACTTCTTGGGACTTCTGTTAAAATGAGCCAGGATAGCAGTCGCTGTATCATCGTCAGTGAACCTTCTTGAAGGTCCACTGCGTGGTTTATTTTCTATGGATCCTGTTTCCTTAAACTTTGCAACAAGTCTGCTAACACAACTCTATGTTATTGGCTCGCGGTCTTTGACTCCGATTTCCTGAGTAGAATTATCTGGATTCGTTCTTCCTTGCTCACAGACATTATGGCCTGTAGAAAGAGAAAAATATGAATTATGGTTTGTAGAAATAGAAAAATATGAATTTCTCCTATGATGCCGGACTTATGGGACACCCTGTATATATGTAATATATATATATATATATATATATATATAGGGTGTTCAAAAAGAAAAGCAACCCGAAACAGAAAGTAAAGGGTTAGGTTACAATGATACTGTACAGTATATGCCTTATCCAATGGGTTGTTTCTTTTTGAACACCCTATATAAATTTAGGCCGGGCTGAAACTCAAGATAGAATTAATCAGAGTCATTAACAGTTGGCTTTTGATATAAAAATAAGATTCCTGAAAAAAATAATTGGTGGCCACCAACGTGTGTCCGGCCATCCCCGTTTTTGTAAAAACATCTAATGCCACACTAGCAAAATCAGGAAAATGGCAATATCTCTTCTTCTGAACATGCTAGAGAGATGGTTTGCATACCAAAAGATGTAGAATTTGATGTAGAACAAAGTATTAAGAGTGGTAATGTTTCATAAAACCTTTAGTTTTTGAGTTATTTTAGAAAAACTAATTTTTGGGGCCCATAGACCCCCTTTCGACCGACCTTAGTGACAAAAGAAATTCTAAAATAAGCATGATTTGGCTTTTTAATTACTAACTACCTCGACCATTTTACCCCGGAGAGTGGCAAAGGCATTGACATTGCTCATGGCATTTATAAGATCATTAAAAGGACAGAACTTGAGGCCAAATTAAACTTGGTTAAAGCAGATGGGACAAATACTAACACAGGACATATGCATGGGTCAATCAGATATTTGGAAATGTTTTTAGGGCAACCTCTTCAGTGGGATATTTGTCTTCTGCATCTAAATGAATTGCCACTTAGACACATCTTCATAAAAATGGGACAACAAAAGTCCAGACAAATTTTCTGGCCCTATTGGTTCTCAGCTCAATGGGGATGTGTCAGAATGGAATGTTGTGGATTTCAAATCTATACCTTATCTGCATTTGTGCTTCTACCAAATGAGGTGGTCAATAATTTATCAACAGACCAATACTATGGATACTGCATCTGCTGGGCAATTATTACTGTGAAGTGGATGAAGACTTGCACTCTTAGAAGTTGGCCTGCTAAATCACTCTCGATGGCTCACCTTAGCCTGTAGAATTCTTCGCTTTTATGTTTCACAAAAAGACCCAGTAAGAACCTCAAATCATAGTAGAATTCATCATCAAAGTATACTTTCACAGTTGGTTCAATATCAAGGCTAATAAGAGGCTAAGTGATGGGTCAAGAAACCTATTCAGTATGATCCAAAGAGTAAATAAATTCCCTGACAGGAAAATTAGAGAAATTTGTTATGACGTATTAAACAATAACAGCTATTTTGCTCATGGTGAAAGTATTTTAGTTGGAATGCTGGCTGATGAAGATGAAGAGGTGAGGAGGTGCTGTCAATAAAGTTCTGTGTCTGAGGGGAGTTATAGAGGATTTTGATGATGAATCTGGTAGTAGCAATGATTTTGCAGGTGGAATAATTGAAAGTGATGATGAGAATGAAGAGGATCATGAAGGTGGTACTGATGAATATCCTGCTATAGATGAGAATGTTAGGGTCTTTAGAAAGCCAATCATCAATTTCAAAGCTTCTGCATACCACAAGCTGTCTGCTATTCCCAATGGGAAACTGTTCCACCTGTATTAAAAGAATTCAGTAATGATGAACTGCGTGATATCATTAATATCGCATTGAAACTGGATCACGAGTGCCACAGTCAGAATGTTGAAAGGCACATCAAGCTTGTCACTGAAGCATCCTTGGCTGTTGTAGGTCATGAGCGTAGAGATGGTCTTATTAGAAACAAAATTAGATCACGTAAATTAATGAAAGATTTTGTGTCTAAAAAATATTTTAAGTTCTAGATTATTATTTATCATGCTAAAATATGACAAAATGACAATTTGTTAATTGTATAATTTAATGTTTGGCGTTTTGGAATGTCAAAAAGCATTTTCAATGAATTTAATTAAATGGCTGATTTTGATTGATTTTGATTGCTGATTCAAAACCACTAATACATGTCAATTTGCAGCTTCAGAATGTTTTAGTGTGTTGACATTCAATCGAAAGGGGGTCTATGGGCCCAAAAAATTAGTTTTTCTAAAATAACTCAAAACCTAAAGGTTTTATGAAAACCTACCACTCTCAATAATGTATTCTAAATCAAATTCTGCATCTGCTGGTATGCAAACTATCTCTCTAGCATGTTCAAAAGAAGATATTGCCATTTTCCTGATTTTGCTAGTGCGGCATTAGATGTTTTTACAAAAACGGGGGTGGCCGGACACACGTTGGTGGCCACCAATTATTTTTTTCAGGAATCTTATTTTTATATCAAAAGCCAATTGTTAGTCACTCTGATAAATAAAATCAAACAAAAATTATAGTTTCAGCCCGGCCTACTATATATATATATATATATATATATATACAGTATATATATATATATATAATATATATATGATGAATAAAACCACGAAGGAAAGGAAACACAAAATGGTGCTCAAGCGCTTTCGTCTAATGACATCCTCAGGAACACTGAAGTACATAAAAGGTTAAGCCTATATATAGGTTACAGAAAGAAAAAAAGAAGAAAAAATAAACAACATACACACACACACATATATAATATATATATATATATATATATATATATATATACATATCTATATATACAAATACATACATACATACATACATACATTATATACAATAAACAGAGAAGTAAAATATAAAATTAAAAATTAAAACCTTAAAGGATTACCAGTGAGGCGTACAGATTTGTAAGGAAAAATATCGATTTTTAGCACAAGATCAAATGGATTATAAAAATACAAATTTATACTGGAACTCTGCCCGGGTTTTAACACACTGCTGCCTATGGTCAGGTTTCGATATATATAAAAAAATAAAATGCAAATTAAAAGTTAATCGATTTTTAGCACAAGATCAAATGGATTATAAAAATACAAATTTATACTGGAACTCTGCCCTGGTTTTAACACACTGCTGCCTATGGTCAGGTTTCGATATATATAAAAAAATAAAATGCAAATTAAAAGTTAATAAAGTAAAGATATTTACCAAAGATTTAATGTTTTACCCTTCTTATCTAAATCTGTTTTAAAGGAATTCAAAATAACAGGATCAAGTTGAAAAAGACCTTTGCTTATGTTGAAGTTATTTGAAAGTTGGATAATGGCAGACTCAAATATTTCTATTAACAATGTTGCTTGAATGGAATAAAACTGAAGCATTATTCCAATCAATACAGTGGGCTAACTCTGACAAATGGACAAAAAGGGCACTGGACAACTGTCCTGTTCTAACGGAATATTGATGCTGTTTTATACGTGTGTGCAAATCCTTTCCCGTCTGACCTATGTAAAAGGAATCACATTGTTTACAACCAATTTTATAGATAATGCCTGAATTATTGGTAGGGCTATTTTTTACTATGATATTTTTCACAATATTGTTATATGAAAATACTACATTATATCCAAAAGTTTAAGTACATTAGCAATGCCCAAAAAGCCCGGGAAAAATGGAAGTACTAAAATATTTTTTGACAAAGTACGAGTGTTAATATTGACACGATAGAAAGTTCGTTTTGCCTTGTTGAGACAAGATTCCATAAACGCAGGTGGATAACACAAATCACTTCCAATACCGTTGATTTTTTCCAATTCGGCATCGATGTATTCCGGACTGGCGATCCTAAGGGCGCGGAGAAACATTGATGAAAATATGGCCTTCTTAGTGGGGGTATCATGTCCCGAGTAAAAGTGTACGTAGGACAAATTGTTTGTCGTTTTCCGATAGATACTAAACTTAAAACCTGGGCTTTCCCTATGTACACGCACATCCAAAAATGGGATTGAATTGTCTTGCTCAACTTCTAAAGTAAACTTAATGGAGGGGACTTGATCATTTAACTGAAGGAGAAGCTATCCAGGTCACGATTCATGGGCAGATACACAAAATATCGTTGACGTACCGCAACCAAGGGATGCCAACCCCCAGGATTCTCGGAATATAGGTAATTTCGAAAAACTCCATATAAATATTGGAGAGGAGGGGCGATAAGGGGTTGCCCATAGCCATCCCAAAAACTTGTTGATAATACTCATTATTGAAAGTGAATTTACAGTCTTTGATGCAAAGCTTAATGAGTTCCAAACAATGTGTGAAGGTAGTGGCAGGTCATACTTATGTAATTCTTGGGAGAGAAAGTCAAGCATATCGTCAATCGGCACTTTTGTAAACATGAACAAACATCAAAACTGATCAATTTATCGTTAGTTTCAGTACGTGCATTATTCAATTTTCCGTAAGATCCATGGAATTTTTTACATGTGAATCAGAGATAGTTCCGAGAATGGGGGACAAGACTTTGACAAGCCATTTGGAGAGTTTATAAGTAATAGAGCCCACCGAGCTAATAATAGGGCGCATAGGGTTACCAGGTTTGTGGGTTTTAATAAGACCGTAAAGGTAGGGCAGAGCAGGTGAAGTGGACATGAAAAGCGGAATTAAGTCCTTATGATCTTTGAGAAGGCGTTTTCAAGCCACTATTAAATGATTTGATGACGTCATCCTGCGGGTTCTTCCTAAGTTTGGTGTATGTGGCGGGGTCCTGGAGAAGCTCGTTCATCTTTCCGATGTAGTCCACTTTGTCCATAATAACTATGGTGTTAGCCTTGTCTGCTTTAGTAATATGGAGCTCCCCATCTTTTTTTAATTGTGAGAGGCTATTGCGAAAACGTTTAGGAAAGTTATCTTCGTAATTACCATTCGCCGCACTATAAACGAGGCCTTTAACTATGTTAAACAAATACTGAGGGAGATTACACTGTTTTTCAAAACACGCGAGACTGTAACAAATTTGTAAAGCCGAAGGTTTTTTAACAATAAAAAAGGACATACCATATCCAAGGGCACTTTTTTGCATCGTCACTAATGTTTTTCGAAGAAAGGTTCAAAACACACTTTGAGCTTGCTTTTTACTCCACTGACTATCTCGAATGAGACTTTTAATTTTCGATCCAAAATGTTGCGAAGTGAAGTAGTTCTCCGACGCAACTCGTTGTAAATTTCATCAAACAAAGGTTGGATCACGGTTGGGGAATAACGGTTACAAAATTATGTTTGGCGATGTTTAAATTTTTGAAGGCGGACCACTCATTTTGTCTGGTGACTTCAATATGTTTCTTTAAAATTAATCTGCTGAAGTGTTGAACGGATGGTCGTCAATTTGTCTGAGGCGAATCGGAAGCAGGGATTTGGAAAGAACTTGTGCTAAAAATCGATTAACTCTTAATTTGCATTTTATTTTTTTTATATATATCGAAACCTGACCATAGGCAGCAGTGTGTTAAAACCCGGGCAGAGTTCAGTATAAATTTGTATTTTTATAATCCATTTGATCTTGTGCTAAAAATCGATATTTTTCCTTAGAAATCTGTACGCCTCACTGGTAATCCTTTAAGGTTTTAATTTTTAATTTTTTATTTTTACTTCTCTGTTTATTGTATATATATGTATGTATGTATGTATGTATGTATTTTATATATAGATATTATATATATATATATATATATATAATATATATATATGTGTGTGTGTGTGTGTGTATGTTGTTTATTTTTTCTTCTTTTTTTCTTTCTGTAACCTATATATAGGCTTAACCTTTTTATGTACTTCAGTGTTCCTGAGGATGTCATTAGACGAAAGCGCTTGAGCACCATTTTGTGTTTCCTTATAATATATATATATATTATATATATAAATTTAATACTACTTTTAGAATTTATATTTGATCAAGGTATAATCTTTCTAAATTCTCTGGTGATTAAGTGGAATCGATGCTCAATTCTCGCAAACTAATGTGGCTAACTTAGATAAGAACTCCAAGTTATGATTGATCGATTCGATTCAATGCTGAAGCAGAGAAGAAGGATGAAGATCGCATTAAGAAAAGTTCTTCGAAACTTAAAAATAAAATATGATTTAACGTCTTCTGGAGCAGTATTAAAAAAATTTGTTTGAGAACGGAGTCAGAGTACTTCGCAAAGTAAAATCGAAACTTTGGAAGGTTTGCACCAACAAATTCATGTATTTCCCTTTAAGAGTTATATGCATTTAGTTGGGTTTTTTTTTATTGTATTTTTATAAGAAATACCCATTCTTGTACAAATGTAAGCATCATTTGTCTATATATTCTTAGAACATCTGATACAAAACATAATTTTTTTTAAATTATATCAGCCATTTCGTGAAACATTTTCGATAATATATAATCATAATATACAAAATTCACTAACATATATATATATACAAACTCAGAATGGTTCCCTGAGAACATTATATGTTAAACACAGACCGTGCATGGAACAAGGAACTCTTCTGGGAAAATTAAATCCACTATAGTCCGAATAAGTAATGGTAAATGACAAATACCATAGTTTTTTTCCTTTTTCATGATTTTAGCCCGACGTGGGCAACGGGTCTCTCGCAAAGAGATCCCATAAATATAGCTTCCCTCACCAGCTATCTGGTGAGGGAAGCTATATTTATGGGATCTCTTTGCGAGAGACCCGTTGCCCACGTCGGGCTAAAATCATGAAAAAGGAAAAAAACTATGGTATTTGTCATTTACCATTACTTATTCGGACTATAGTGGATTTAATTTTCCCAGAAGAGTTCCTTGTTCCATGCACGGTCTGTGTTTAACATATATATATATATATATATTATATATATATATATACACATATATATATATACACACATCGGTGGTATAGTGGTTAGCATCACTGACTATGAATCCATCAGCCCCGGGTTCGAGACCTAGTGACGGCAGACGGACGGCGCGCAGCAAAACCCAGCTGTTCATTCACACAATAAAGAGAATGGTTGGTAGATAAATGAGTACCCTGGGTGGCCTAGTTATTAAGACGCTGGGTTGCTGATGGGGCGTGGTTCGGATTCCACGTTAAACTGTAGGTCTAAGGTGGAGTGAAAAGCTTGACCTTAGTCAGAATGAACAATTCGGTCGGAAACTAACCAAATGTTATATATTATATATATATATATATATCTGTATATTTGGGGAACAGCTTTTTCTTTAAACATGTTTGGTTGAACAATCGACCGTAGTTTTTATTTACTAATTTATTATTAGTTTTCTCAATTTCACTCGAAATTCTAAGGTTATTTGTTCTCTTCTGGCTGTTGGGTCGTGAATTCTTATATATTCTTATATTAATTATAAGAAATCACGACCTAACAGCCAGAAGAGAACAAATAACCTTAGAATTTCGAGAGAAATTGAGAAAACTAATAATAAATTAATAAATAAAAACTACGGTCGATTGTTCAACCAAACATATATATATATATATATATATATATATATATATATATATATATATATATATATATATATATATATATATAGATATATAATTATATATATATATTTATATATATATATATATATATAGTCTATATATGTATATATATAATACACACAGACCGTGCATGGAACAAGGAACTCTTCTAGGATAATTAAATCCACTATAGACCAAATAAGTAATGGTAAATGACAAACACTATAGGTTTTTCTTTTTCATGATGTTAGCCGACGTGGGCAGCGGGTCACTCGCAAAGAGGTCCCAAAATATAGTTTCCCTCACCAGCTATCTGTAGAGCAGATAGGATCCAGCTTTGGGACTCTATCTGCTTTGCAGATAGCTGGTGAGGAAGCTATATTTTTGGGACCTCTTTGCGAGTGACCCGTTGCCCACGTCGGGCTAACATCATGAAAAAGAAAAAACTATAGTGTTTGTCATTTACCATTACTTATTCGGACTATAGTGGATTTAATTTTCCTAGAAGAGTTTCTTGTTCCATGCACGGTCTGTGTGTATCATAAAAAAACCTCAAGGAACCATTCTGAGTTCATTCCCATATATATATATATATACTGTATATGGATGGATGGATCTGAATATTATGAACAATTTTATTTACCTGATCCTTCAAGTATCACCTTACAGTTGCATAAAATTTCAGCCAGATTGAATAATATTCAGAGGTTGCACAAGTCCTTTGTATATGTCATTCATTAACCTACAACCTAACTACATTATGTGTGACAACAAGCAGGGTTATAATTTTAATATATCTAGAGTATATGTATGCAGGGTGTCCCGTAAGTCTGGAACCATAGGGAAAAATAAGTAATTCATTTTTTTCCGTTTATGCAAGTGCACATGATGTCTTTGAGTAAGAAAGAACGCAGCCAGGTAATTCTGCTCGTAGGAAATCGGAGTCAGAGGGAGGTCGCTGAGGAATTTAACAGATTGCATCCGGACCGCGCGCCGATAACACACAGCTGTGTCGGCAAACTTGTAGCAAAGTTCAGGGAAACGGGATCCATAGGAGATAAACCACGCAGTGGACCTCCGAGGACATCCACCGACGATGATACAGCCGCTACCATCCTCGCTCATTTCACAAACAGTCCCCAAAAGTCTCTTCGGCGTTTTTATTGCCGTTTTTATCATTTTGCCCTATGGTTCCAGACTTACGGGACACCCTGTAGATATAACAGGTGTCCCCAAATAAAGCCCCTATTTCTAAGTAAATGTTGTAAGCTAAAAAATCGGAATCTAGCAGTGATGTAGGTCTCGAGATCGGTCTCGGTCTCGAGACCGATCTCGAGACCCAATTTGCAGATCTCGATCTCGATCTCGGTCTCCGCTATTTAGATCTCGGTCTCGGTCTCGACAGACGCGGTCTCGGTTTTTCTCCCAGAGACCTTTCGAGACCTCTCGAGACCGTAATGAAAAATACATGTTATTGGCATACTCATGATGGTGGCTTGGTTGAACAGACACAATTCAGAATGTTTATGAAAGTTTGTAAAAGTAAGGGACTCTAGGTATTCACTAATCACTCACCCTGTTTTGAGTTGCCACGTTTGTCTTGCGGGGGTGTGTGGGTCTGGATTTTTTTAGGTTAGCGCTACAAAAAAATTTGCATGGTTATTCCTACTCTACTGGACCTCCATAACCATCTTATGAAATTAAGAGTAACCACCAGGCATTGCAAGCAGTTAATCGACAAGCTGACCGAAGGAATTATTCGTCGCTTTAAAGGGGTATTCGTCACATGCAAGATGGCTGAAAAGGACGGTGCTGATGAAGTTCCCTTGCCATTTGCCAAAAGCATCTATCCAATTGCAACATTACTTGACCCACAGTTTGGTCTACAGGGTGTCCCATAAGTCCGGCATCATAGGAGAAATTCATATTTTTCTATTTCTACAAACCATAATTCATATTTTTCTCTTTCTACAGGCCATAATGTCTGTGAGCAAGGAAGAACGAATCCAGATAATTCTACTCATAGGAAATCGGAGTCAAAGAGAGCCCGCTGCTGAATTTAACAGACTGCATCCAGACCGCGAGCCAATAACACAGAGTTGTGTTAGCAGACTTGTTGCAAAGTTTAAGGAAACAGGATCCATAGAAGATAAACCACGCAGTGGACCTTCAAGGAGGTCCACTGACGATGATACAGCGACTGCTATCCTGGCTCATTTTAACAGAAGTCCCAATAAGTCTCTTCGGCGATTGTCCGCCGAGACAGGAGTGTCGAAAAGTAGCATCCATCGCATTCTTCAGGCTCACAAATGGCATCCATATAAACTTCAGACCCTACAGAAATTAAGCGAAGATGATCCCGACCGGCGGATGGAATTTTGTGAATGGGCTACGGAACAATATGCTCGGGATGCCAAATTCCCGTCCTCCATTCTGTTCAGTGACGAGGCTGTTTTTTATGGAAATGGTGAGGTAAATCGACAGAACACCCGCTACTGGTCTCAAAACAACCCTCACTGGTATACCTCTTCAAAGGAACAAGGTGCATCTCGGGTGATAGTATGGTGTGGCATTTGGAAGGATCGCATCATAGGCCCCCTCTTTTTCGATGAACATGTCACTGGAGGCACCTACCTACGTATGCTCAAGGAAGAAGCATTTCCCAGTGTCTTGAACGAAGAAGAAAATTTCCCAACATGGTTCCAGCAAGACGGCGCTCCTGCACATTACAGCACCCAAGTAAGGGAATACCTGTACCAACAATTCCTTGGTTATTGGATAGGACGTCGAGGGCCTGTGGAATGGCCAGCTAGAAGCCCGGATCTCACGCCAATAGATTTTTATCTCTGGGGCCACTTGAAAGCGCTGGTATATGCAGAGAAAATTAGGAGTGTTGAACATTTGCTGCAGCGCATTATTGGGGCATGTAACACCATTACTCCTGACATCATTCACCGTGTGCTTGCTGACTGGGTATCACGTCTGAATTTGTGTATTGAAAACAATGGTGGACATATTGAGCACGTTCTGTAAATAAAAGCTTTTGTTTTGCCTTTTTTTATTATTTTTCCTATGATGCCAGACTTATGGGACACCCTGTACAGTGGGTGGACATTGAAGTACGAGCTGATAAAGATATTAAAGTAGAACTTAAAGGGGAAATAAAAGGTATGTTATAATTTCATTACAAATTTTTAAAATTATCACAGAATTCATTATACCGGTATATTTTTTATCATTAAAATTCATTATAGATCTCTTTGGGCTGAGTGGATGTTGAATTAATGTCATATATATATATATATATATATATATATATATATATATATATATATATATATATATATATATATATATTATTTAGACCTTATGCTAATTGTCATGCCTCTGTTTATAGTACCGATATGTCAATTTATTTTTCATAGAAATGGTGTTGGAAAAATGCTATACAGGAAACTCAAGCACGGAGAATGAGCAGATACAGAGAGACAGCGCTCATTCTCACAGCAGCGATGACGAAATAAAACAGAGTCAAACGAAAGTTCCGAGACTAATGGCAAAATATCAAAGCTATCGGTCCAAGCAGAAGAAAGTTGAACATTTTGAACCGCAGGGAACAGTTGCGTTGCGGCGGTACCTCTTAGAGATCGATGAATCTCACATTTTAGACAACTGCTCTCCAATAAAGTTTTGGCACCAGAAAAGGGATAAATTCCCATCACTGGCCTATATTGCCATGACTGTTTTAACAGTGCCTGCCTCTAGTGCTCCAATTGAGCGTGTATTTAGCCATGGAGGCATAATAATGAGGCTCCACACAAGTCGAACTTCAGCAGATCTTCTGAACATGCTGATGTTCCTTAAGTGTAATGAGCACCTATCATGCTTTAAATAAATGTACAAGTCAAACTGGGTAGTGGGTACGTTCATTAAACCTTCTGTAACAGATATAAAAGAAGTAAATAAATAAAAAGTATGTGTATATATATATATTAATTTGTTAATTTATAGGCTACACTTTTTGCATTCAACACACTACATCTGAGGAAGTAGTTATTAGTTTATTAATATACTTAACATAGTCTAATTTCCATAGTAGTGTAAAACAAACTGAAAGGGCATCAGCTTGGTCTCGATCTCGATCTCGGTCTCGAATTTTAAGGGTCTCGATCTCGGAAGGTAGATCTCGATCTCGAACCTTTGATCTCGGTCTCGATCTTGGTCTCACAGGATCAGGTCTCGGTCTCGGTTTCAGTCTCGGACTTGGTGGTCTCGACTACATCACTGGAATCTAGACACAAAGACAAACGCAATAGGTACTAAAAAATAAAGGTTTATTAACCTTGATTAAACATGTTCAGCGTAATTGCCATTTTTTTCTGAGACAATATTCAACATTATACAAAATGTTTGACATTATTTTTGGAAAAAAATCAGCTGGGGTGTTGTTGATTACCTCATAGACTTTGGCTTTTGGTAGAATAAAAACGCGTCTTTTATGTAACCTCACAAATAAAAGTCAAGGGGTGTGAGGTAAGTTGAGTATGGGAGCCATTCCACGGGTTCATGAAGGAAGATCAGCCGCCGGGGAAAATGTTTCCTCTAAAAGTTGATAGTCTCACAAGCAGGGTATGGAGGAGCTCCTTCCCGCTGAAAGCTAAAGACTTCGCTTTCCTTAAAGAATATAGCTTAGAAAGGCCTTACTAGGCTATAGGCCTGTGGCTATGGCTATGGCCTTACTAGTCTATTGATAACGGTATCGTCTTTTCCTAATTTAGTAGAAACTAGAAATTATTGCTTTAAATATGAAATGGTAAAATAATAACTTAATAACTAATAAATATATAATATTTATTAGTTATTAAATAATGAAAGATTAAAAGAATAAAACCCCCGATCTTTATGATAACGGACAAATAAAAATAAGGGCATTTTTGGGGGACACTCTATATATATATATATATATATATATACACACACACACACACATATATATATATATATATATATATATATATATATATATAATAAATATAACTTAAGGATATAACTTAAGGATACAGGAATTACTGGAAACCTAGGAAGGTGGATATTTAATTTCTTGACGCAAAGAACGCAAAGAGTGGTGGTAAACGGAGTTAAATCGGAAGTCTCGGAAGTCGTGAGCTCTGTCCCACAAGGGACAGTATTAGCTCCCTTGCTGTTCATAATAATGATTGCAGATATTGATGCAGATATTAAGGACAGTATTGTATCATGCTTCGCAGATGACACGAAGATATGTAAGGAAATATTGAACGAAGATGACATAAGAAAACTACAAAACGACATTGAAACATTATTCCAGTGGGCAGAAGACAACAATATGAAGTTCAACGAAGAAAAATTCCAACTTCTAAGATATGGTAATAATAAAGAGCTACAGAAAAAAGGGTACAAAACTCCGCGAGCCAAACAGATAACACCAAATCCACAAGTCAGGGATCTTGGAGTAATAATGTCGTCGGATCAGAATTCAGAGAGCACTATAAAATCAAAATCACAACGGCTAGAAAAATAATGGGAATCATCTGGAGGAGCTTCCGCAGCAGAAAAGCAAACATCATGCTCAAATTATGGAAGAGTCTAGTCCTACCAATAATTGAGTATTGCTCAGTACTCACAAGCCCACACAGAAAAAGAGACATTGCGAGCATTGAAGCTATACAAAGGACTTTTACGTCTAAGATAGAGGAAACGGAAGTGAAGACTACTGGTCTCGACTACAATCCCTGGAACTCTACTCTCTTGAAGAAGGCGAGAGCTGTACACAATAATATACATATGGAACATACTTGAGGGCTCTGTCCCTAACTCAGAAATGAAATAGAAACAAACTGGAATGAGAGAAGAGGCAGATTTTGTACGGTCCCAGCTGCGGTGGGACAAGGAGCCATGAAAACGAGGATGGAAAATACCCTCAGAATACGGGGCCCAAAGCTTTTCAATGTCCTTCCAAAAGAAGTGAGGAATCTCCAGCACACCAACCTGAATAACTTCAAGAACCAGCTGGACAGATTCTTGTGCAAAGTCCCTGACCAGCCATGCGTGGCTGGCTACGAGGGCAGGAGGCGATCAGAGAGCAATTCCCTCCTTCACCAAGTCCCGCAAATGAGGCGGGATGCTGCAGAGGGGTCGACCGCAGGTCGATCCTGAACCGTCGTTCAAACTCAACAAAAGTAACAAAGTAATATATCAGGTGATATTTAAATATGTGACACTTTAAAAGGTTTTATTTTTTTATTAGCTGAAATAAAAGCTTGAAATTTTTACTGTAACTGCTCTACACATGGAGAATTAGCCCCCTAGTGCAAAGCATGCTTTATGTGATGTCTTCTCAGTTCATTCCTCTTTGTGCACAAACAACAAAATTTTGGAGTACTCTGGACTCTGTACAGGTACAGTAAAATTTTCATGCTTTTATTTCAGTTAATAAAAAAAATACAAACCTTTTAAAGTGTAAGATGTTTAAAACAATCACCCGCTATATATTTGAAGATAGTTTGTTGGCATTAAGCCATAAATAAATTCTTTGGTGTTCACTGTTGGAAATTGTCTGGAGTGGAGAAAAGTCCTTGTTTGAAGTTATGATCGTCGTGTCATCTGCATACTATTAACAGGACCAATATTTAGTGATCGGTAGAAGTCATTTATGTAAATGAGGACCAGGATAAGTGCAAGAATACTCCCTTGAGGCACTACTTGGGATATGGAACTTGTCTGTGAAGTATGAGAATGACGTGCTATAAATTTGTCATGCTGCTGTATGGCGTACATTTTTTTTTCCTTCTGAATTGTCTTTTGGCTGTTAAATCGTACGTCGTCAGAGGTGACAATAAGAGATAGTATGTTCGGGAGGTCCTAGGTATGTCTCGAAGGATAGTGACGCGTGTCGGATACTGGACACGAGTTTAGCTTACACTTCAGTGAAATATTCGTTGAAAGTGTTTACAACATTTGTTATGTCTGTAATGGGTTCATTATCAATTGCATTAACCAACAAAATAGAACCGTTGGATATTACTGAAATTATTGAAAGAGATGCCGTCTTCTCGGACTTTATTTTGGGATCTAATTTCAATACGTCTTGTAAAAGTAATCGAAATGAATGGATTTTTTGAAGAAAGTTTCCATACTATTGAATAATGATTAAATTAAATCGTAAAGTCTATTAAGTTTAACAATATTTTAAGGGTATTTTTAAGCTTATGTACAAAATAGGGTTTAAAACAGAGAAAAGAAAATTTCTGGAAGGCAGAAATTTTGAATGTCGTTTTTCTTAAATGTAAAAGTATACTTTATTAAGAGTGTCTTTTTAGAAATTTTTTGACCAGTTTGTACTTCCTTTCACATTATATTGTATGAATCCATAAAATAAAGGAATTTATGACGAAAATTTTAATTCCGGTTAAAATGTATTTTTGGATCTAATTTCAATACGTCGTCTAGAAATAGTCGAAATGAATGAATTTTTTGAAGAAAGTTTCCATACTATTGAATAATGATATAAATTAAATCGTAAATTGTATTACATTTTATAATATTTTAAGGATATTTTTAAACTTATGTACAAAATAGGGTTTAAAACAGAGAACAGAAAATTTCTGTAAGGTAGAACTTTTGAATGTCGTTTTTCTTAAATACAAAACTATACTTTATTAAGATTGTCTTTATAGTAAAATTCTTTGATGATTTTATACTTTCTTTCACTATATTGTACAAATCTATAAAATAAAGCACTTTATGGCCAAAAATTTGAAATTCGGTTAAAAATTATTGAAAGAGATGCCGCCTTCTCGGAACCTTTTAATCTATAACCAACGAGCTCAGCTTGATTTTTAGATTAACAAGATCAGTTAATTCTGACTGAGAAATTAAATAAGGTTCATCCGATGAAGGTGGTTGAAATTGTGTACCCATGTCATCTTGTCTGTCCAAAGGTTCATTACGAGATTCATCATTAGATTCATCATCATCTAAAGTCCATGTCTTTGGTGGTTTTGGTACTAGCAAATCGTCACAATATGAAAGAGATCGCATGGCTAAGAGTAAATTAGGAAATTGAATCGCATGTTTAGATTTTGAGGAATGTCCACTATCTTCGTTAAACAGAAGCAACAATCAGTCGAGTGGTCTCTTTGGTCTCTCCATACCTTGGGACCGCAAAAGGCATTGCAGAATGAGTACCTTTTAACCACCCTCTCAGAGATCTTGCACAAGAAACACAACATACAGTACATGAGGAGCCCAGATTTTGTTTTGATCTCCTACTTTGCAACCGAAATAAAGTTCATACGCCTTCTTAACTAAAGGAGTGAAACACAAAACAAAAACTGTCAGTACTGTTTGCACACTTACGAGACATTCTCACTTTTACATCACAAAAACATTATTTTTTTCACCAAATATATACCAAAACAAAATGAATAACTAAATGCACTTAATCAATCAACTGGTGGGTAGCAATGCACGAAACTGACTGAGGTCTGAGAGATTAGCACGAATGCGCAATTCTAGCACATGACAAACAAGAATGTGCATGTCCTGACAGGTGTGTACTTCTCTAGTTCGATGAGAAGCAGCTGCTGCAGCACTCAACTGACTCGTACTATTTATCTACCAATCACCGATCAGTTTGTCACCATAGTCAAATTTGCTCCGCCCACAAATGCCCAAGATACGGTGACGCCCCTCATTACATCAGTTATATCTTCATAAAAATCCAAAGTGTGAGAGAAAAATTTATTCTATGAAATAGCGTAATGTTACACTTGATGAAGTATATGTGTTTTTGGCTTTGTTTCTCTATAGTAGCATTTGTCGTTATAGTGAAATCCACCATTATTGGCATTTGTTGTCCCGAAAAGCAGGCTTTTGCTCGTTTGAGCATTTTAAGCAATGGCATGCATCGCGTGAATAAAATTAATAAACATTTTTATATATCCAGCATGTATATATATATATATATATACACACACACACACATATATATATATATATATATATATATATATATATATATATATAGAGAGAGAGAGAGAGAGAGAGAGAGAGAGAGAGAGAGAGAGAGAGTCTTTTAGACTCTTACATAAATTACCCCGGAGATGCTCAGCTTCGCAAATGTTTGCTACCCGCAATGTCCCGAGCTTCCCGGAGATAACAAAACGTGCTCAATACAGTCTAATGCAAAGAATTACAAAATCAACCAACCCGATTATCCAAGCTATCCATGAGTCCTGCCGTTTATCCTCTAAGCTATGGAATTCTTGGTACGAAATCATATATCTGTAGCTCCACTTAACTTTGACATTACAGTATTGTATTATTTCTAATCAACTGTATATATTTCTGTCCTTAGTATGTGAACTGTCATTGTATTAATAATATTTGTCATAGGGACTATAGTCTGCCAATAAACCTTTTCATTTCATTTCATTTTCATTTCATATACGTATATAGGCAGTATACTTAAATAAATATATGCATATTATATATAAACATGTAAATATAAATAATAATATGCATAATATATAGATTTCATACGAAATAAATGACTAACAATAAATCTCCTATTATAATGCAAAGTGAGGAATGCCATCTCAATCTCAAAGGGTTTTAAATTGCAAATCCCTCAAAAACTGAGGGTGATAGAAAAAAAATTTGTTTTCATTTTTGCAATCAGCGTTAAAAAAGAACATAAGAATCACTCACATTTATCAAAAGGAGAAAAACTTTGTTGAACAGTGAATTCAGTGCCGTATTAAGGATTTTTGGGTCCTGGGGCCAAAATATTCTTGGGGTCCCTCAACAAGACAAATCTTCGAGTCATGTAAATTAATAAAACCATTTATTTCTAAATCAAATAATGAAAGTTTTACACAAAAACCAAGCTGCTACAATTACACCAAACCAATTACAGTATATGTATATATATATATATATATATATATATATATATATATATATATATATTATCTTTTTGTTTTTGTTTTTATTTTGGAAAACCTAAGCGAGCAAACCATACACAGACCCTACTGCTGTAATGAAATGCTTCATATTGGCGATTTTCTGGTTTAATGTGTCTTTCACATTAAAGAGGTTCGTAAGTTCGTAGCTTATATCAGTACAACATGATAGTTCGTATGCACTAGTTGATTATTATTATTATTATTATTATTATTATTATTATTATTATTATACTTTTTGTTGCCTCGGAAGTTCTAAAATTATTTTTTCAACTAAAGAAATCTTCTTTAGGGCTATTCTTGAATAAAACAAAGTCACTGCTTTGCTGATTTTCAGTCGAACGTTTTGTTTGTACACTTCAAACTTTTTCAAGGAAATGATACATTTTTTAAAATTTTAAATAAAATATAACATACTAAAGTACAGTGACGCTAATCACATTTACATAAGAATATGTAATTTAAAAATACAAACATTTTCTTTTATGATTTTCGATACTGAACTGATATTTTAATAGGAAATGTTTAGAAAGCTTAGCATTTTCTCATATTCATTATTAATTTCTGGTTTAAATTTCTTAATTAAAAGTGATTCACATATTCGTAGATCATAGAATCGCTCAGTTCGTTGTATAATTTTGAAATTATTTAAGATTTCACTGGTTGGTCATTTTTCGTGTTCAGTTTGTGTGTTCATATATCTTGCTCGGTTTGTATTGGTATTGTTGCATCCTTAAACGAAGGGTATCCGTCGTACCAATGTAGGAGGTTACATCCTTCTTCAGAACAATTACATTGGTATACAACGTTACTCACTTTATTTATCATTTCAAACGGCCGCAGAAGTGGGAGTCCGGAGACTGGATGCTTCATTACGTTACGATAACGCGCCATCTCACTCGTCGCAACTTGTCCAGCAATTTTTGACCAAAAACGCTACCCCTTCTCAGGTACGGCATCCTCCATATTTGCCGAATTTGGCTCTATGCGACTTTTTTTTTTTGTTTCCGAAGCTCAAACAAACCCTGAAAGGATACCGATTCGATAATGTTGAGACCATTAAAAGAAATTCGACGGAGCAGCTTTTGGCCATTCCGAAAAGTGCTTTCGAAAAATGTTTTCAACAGTGGCAGGATCGTTGGGCAAAGTGCGTAGCTTCAGAAGGAGCGTACTTTGAGGGAGATTAAACCCCAAACCCTGTAAGTACCATATTCTGTCTACAATCGCATCAGTCCGGATACCTTTTGAACAAACCTCGTGTGTGTGTGTGTGTGTGTATATGTGTATATATATATATATATATATATATATATATATATATATATATATATATATATATATATATATATATATATATATACACCGGTGTATATATATATATATATATATAATATATATATATATAATATATATATATATATATATATATATTAATATATATAATATATAGTGGCTCGTTGGCACTATAATAATATTATGTTAATTAATTAAGTTGTTAATGATTACTGACTATGATTGCTTGAGGCTGAGGTCACCATCTTTTCAGACGAATAATGTTATTAATTAAGGAAATTAATAGAATGAGTTTCCTTCCTTTATTAAACAAAATAAATGATTTGTGTATGAAACAAAATAAAAGTTGCAAAAAAAACCACTTTTCTACGTGAAGGTCAAAATATGATAATAAAAACCCACTCTAATAGACAAGTTTATTTCCACAACAGTTTCGATGCCCAGTGGGCATCGAAACTGTTGTGGAAATAAACTCTGTCTATTAGAGTGGGTTTTTATTATCATAAAAGTTGCAGTTACTTGAATGAAAGTTCAGTCGAAAGGTATAAATGTGTACTTGAAAAATGACTTCAGTATTATGATAACGCGCGAGGTAATGATTAACTTTATATAAACTTAGGTGAATTACACCAGGCCAAATGGGGCCTGCACAACAATGTGTACATAATGTGTACTGAGGGTTCTTCATGGAGGGAGGTGATGCAAGGCGCCGTGCCCAGGAATCCTGAAAGAATGCTTTGAGTGTGCCTCCCGATGAGACGTCATCTTGGTCGTGATTGTGTGGAAATAGCGAAAGTATCTGATCGCTATATATATATATATATATATATATATATATATATATATATATAATATAACTGCAAACAAGCAGTATAATTAACGTAAAGAACAACGCTTTGTATAGGAGAATTATCCGCGCAAGATGAGAGCGAAAGAACGAAACAAATGAAAAAATGAGGTACCCACCCAGGAAACGAACCCGGGATCTTCTGATTGCCGGTCAGATATGATAACCACTACACCACAGGCCTCACCCAAACAAATGCCGTAATTCCTCTACATACGCGCAGAAACCAATGCCCCAAAGGGGCACCTCCCGCATGCCGTAACATTTATACATTATAACTGCAAACACGCAGTATAATTAACGTAAAGAACGACGCTTTGTATAGGAGAATTATCCGCGCAAGATGAGAGCGAAAGAACGAAACAAATGAAAAAATGAGGTACCCACCCAGGAATCGAACCCGGGATCTTCTGATTGCTGGTCAGATATGATAACCACTACACCACAGGCCTCACCCGAACATCTTGCGGGTTTTAAGTTTAGTATCTATCGGAAAAAAACAACAATTTGTCCTACGTACACTTTTACTCTGGACATGACACCCCTATTAAAAAGGCCATATTTTCCTCAATGTTTCTCCGCGCTCTTAGGATCGCCAGTCCGGAATACATCGATGCCGAATTGGAAAATATCAACGGTATTGGAAGTGAGTTGTGTTACCCATCTGCGTTCATGGAATCTTGTCTTAATAAGGCTAAACGAACCTTCTATCGTGTGAATAATAACACTCGCACCTTGTCAAAGAATATTTTAGTACTTCCATTTTTCCCGGGCTTCTTAGGCATTGCTAATGTACTTAAACTTTTGGATATCAGTGTAGTTTTTTCATATAACAATATTGTGAAAAACATCATAGTAAAAAATAGCCCTACCAATAATTTAGGCATTATCTATAAAATTGGGTGTAAGCAATGTGATTCCTTTTACATAGGTCAGACGGGAAAGGATTTGCAAACGCGTGTAAAACAGCATCAATATTCCGTTAGAACGGGACAGTTGTCCAGTGCCCTTTTTGTCCATTTGTCAGAGTTATCCCATTGTATTGATTGGAATAATGTTTCAGTTTTGTTTCACTCTAGCAACATTGTTAATAGAAATATTCTTGAGTCGGCTATAATTCAACTTACAAATAACCTTAACATGAGTAAAGGTCTGTTTCAACTTGATCCCGTTGCTCTGAATTCCTTCAGAATGGATTTAAACAAAAAGGGCAGGTTGTTAAATCTTTGGTAAAAAATTTGTTTTTGTCTGTTGTTTCCCTTACAATTTTATTTTTCAATTTTTTGCTGTATGCGTGTATGTGTATGTATGTATGTGTATGTGCGTATGTGTGTGGTCATTGCAGTTAAATGTGTTTGTATGTATATGTGTGTATATGTATGTATGTATGTGTGTATATGTATGTATGTATGTATGTATGCAGTTAAATATATATATATATATGTATATGTGTATGTACCTTACCTTACCTTACAACCTCACAAAGGTTCTGCGGGATGATTTCTCATTTCGTGAAGGTCAAGCTTGTATATATATATATATATATTATGTGTGTGTGTGTGTGTGTGTTTGTATATATGTGTGTATATGTATATATATTTGGGTATGCGGGTATACATGTGTACGTGTATTATTTGTAATTTTTTCAATTTATATTTATTTTTATTTCTTTATTCTTTTGCGACCTACCGTTTTCTCAGACAATAATTATAAAAACAAATTTGGTAATTTTTTTCCCGTATGCTATATATTATATATATATATATATATTCTGTATATATTGCGTTTATATTTCGTATATATACCGTATATATGTTGTATATATATTTTATTGTTCTTTATATATCATCTAGGCATCATTTTGTTTTCCAATTTATATTTACTTGTACTTTTTTATTCGTTTGTGACTATAATATGCATATGTGGTAATTTTTCCCTTATAAATTGGTGTGCCTCTCTTAAAATTTATCTTTCAATTTTTTATTTTTTTAATAATTAATTTTTTTTTTTTTTTGGTTTATTTCTTTATTTTTTTGTGACATATATATCAATTTGGCAGCATCTATTAAATCGATTGTAAAACTTCCCTCTTGAGCTTGAATTGGTAGACTCCACTTACAATATTTATATTTATTTTTATTTCTTTATTCTTTTGTGACCTGTTCCATAAAAAAGCCATTTGAATTTATATTGAAGGTCGGCCAAAGTGCTAAAAGTGTCTTTATATATATATATATATATATAGTATATATATATATATATATGTATGTATATATATTTATGGGTTTTTTTATTTGCCTGTTTATTTCTTTATGATTATTTAGGCTGTGACATATATATCACTAAGGCACTATTTTGTAATTAATTTTTTCTCAATTTATATTATATTTATTTTTATTTCTTTATTCTTCTGTGACCATATAAATGTTGGCTCCTCCCACAATTTTTTTCTATGCTTACTATATATATGTATATATGTATATATATATATATATATATATATATGTATATATATGTGAATATGTATGTATGTATGTTTATTTTTGTAACCTATATATTGCCTTGATCTGTCCTTTCACTCCAGTGTTCCTGAGGATGTCATTAGACGAAAGCGCTTGAGCACCCCTTTGTGTTTCTTTTTTCCTTCGTGGTTTTATTCATCATATATATATAATATATATATATATATTATATATAAAATGTTATAATGTTTCAGACCAACAAAGACCCTAGGATCTAGCCTACTCATGGCTGGTCTACCTAACTGTGGTCGTAATTGTGTATTGTGCATGTCCTCCGTGGTGACGAAGGGGACCTACAGTTTTACGTGGGTTCCGAACCACAAAAACATTAATTTTACTACCTTAAACTATACCCAATCTATGAACATGTTTCTAATTGATTTTTAAACATGTTTATAGACGTGCTACTAATTACTTCTACCGGCAAACTATTCCAGCTATTTACTATTCTATGCGTAAAAATATGTGTGTGTGTGTGTGTGTGTGTGTGTGTGTGTGTGTGTGTGTGTGTGTGTACACTATACAAGCACAGAAATAAAATTTAAAATGTCTTATACTTTATCCTAATATTTATTCAGTCACTTCTTCGTCAACTGGGTAAATTTGTACGACTGAATTCAGAATTCTAATTATCTTAAATGTAGAATAAGACATCAAGTCGTCTGCATATCTCTCTCTCTCTCTCTCTCTCTCTCTCTCTCTCTCCTCTCTGAACATATATATATATATAAATATATTTTACAAATAATTTTAATAACAGTGCTGGAATGTATAAAATTGACAATATCCTGTTAAAATACCTTTTGCTTTTAATCAACTCTTGTTAATCATGTGTTAATCTTTTTATTTTTCTGTCCCGTTGTACATATGTATATATTTTCGTCATCTCGCCTTCTCCTTTCATTTCCTGACGAGGTGTACTTCTGAATACACGAAAGACCTTGGAATCATTTTTACTTTTCCTTGTGGATTTGCATAATATATATATATGAAAATTATTTCACGAAAGTAACACGTGAAAAATATTTATGATGAATAAAACCACGAAGGAAAGGAAACACAAAAAAGGTGCTCAAGCGCTTTCGTCTAATGACATCCTCAGGATGTCATTAGACGAAAGCGCTTGAGCACCTTTTTTGTGTTTCCTTTCCTTCGTGGTTTTATTCATCATATATATATATATATATATATATATATATATATATATATGATGAATAAAACCACGAAGGAAAGGAAACACAGAATGGTGCTCAAGCGCTTTCGTCTAATGACATCCTCAGGATGTCATTAGAAGAAAGCGCTTGAGCACCATTCTGTGTTTCCTTTCCTTCGTGGTTTTATTCATCATAAATATTTTTCACGTGTTATTTTCGTGAAATAATTTTCATATATATATATATATATATATATATAAAACGCATTTGCTTTTTCCTACTTACATTCTTAGCTTCATTCTGAAGTATGAGCACGCAACGCGTTATAAAAATTGCCTTTTCTTTTCTTTAATTAAGGCATGCAAACGAGATTAATTTTAAGAGCAAGAGATAACGAGCACATTGTAGAGTAAGAGGTCAGGTAAAACAATCCGAGATATTCACTTAAGTTTATTAACACTAAAACGTACTTATAACAAAAAACAACAGGGATTTATAACTACGACTTAAGGCAAGGTTGCTCACTCTCGGAATGAGAAAGTGTCTAAAAGCCGAATTTCTCAACTTTGGCCAGGGTCCTATGATCACAAATCTTCTTTTTTCCTACTTGTAGCTCACACTGGCTCTCTATCGTATGACATAAATTTATAATTACATGAAATAACATTTTATTATTCATTTACCTTTGGTCAGTGAATTCCAAAGGAACAATACACATTATGTATCGTTCCGGTGTATATACAATTTAAGGTGGTCCAAAAATATGAAGTTCCGATTTCTAAATGCGACACTTTCCCAAAACGTTCCATATATTGGGAAAATAATTCAGTAAAAAATTTAGCTCGATCGACCAATATTATAAGGTCACTACCGAGTGTTGAAGTTTCACTCTTATATTCTTTATAAAGTATTCCTGACGGGAATTTCCTGTCAACATATGCAAAAGTGCTGCAAAAACTAGGTCGTGATGTATCACATTATGGGTGAGATCTTGTTTAGATATGTATAACATGTATAAAACTTGTGTCAACATGTATAAAACTTGTGTCAACTGTAGTTCGGTTTGTCAATGCTGTTAGTTAATGTGAGTGACTCGTGGCAAGAGCACGCAGTATAGTGAAATACTAGCAAAAGGTCGGCGCTACGCGCCGATTTTGCTCGATCTGAGGTGCTTCGGCTGGATTGTGGGCCTACGACGTATTTTATTTTGAACATCAGTAGCCCTTTATCTGGATATCATTCCAATTCCTCTCACCTTGGGCCCAGGGCCGGATTAAGGCCAACTGATGCCCTAAGCACAGCCCAACAATGGTTCCCCCTCGACCCTTCCATTGTCTAACTGAAAAGACATTAAGACTCAATAAGTGCTGAATGTGAAATAATAGATTAAAAATTCAGTTTTCTTCCAGGCCATCCCCCAGGCCAGACCCCACAACTATATTAAATATAACCTGTTTTTTAATTTTATTTATTAATTTTATTTTATTAAAACTCTGTGGTGCCCCCTTCCCTTGGTGCCCTAAGCACGTGCTTATTTTGCTTAATGGTTAATCCAGGCCTGCTTGGGCCTCAGTAATTGGGGTGCCTGCGGCCTTCCAGTTACTGGCAAACCAATTATTCATTCAATAAAACTACAGAAAAGAACGCAGCCATGAAAATCTAAAGGTTCACAAATCTTAATACAATGAGCTCGGATTTGACGCTTAAGATTTTCATGACTGCGTTCATTTCTATAGTTTTATTGACCAAATAACTGAACCGACAGTAATTGGGGGCCCTGCGGCCCGCCAAATCATAGTTTTCATTGTTTCGAGTGCATCAATAGCGTTGCCGGGGTGGATGTTGAACGCTATATATATATATATATATATTATATATATATATATATATATATTGCCCAGTTAGGTAAACTGAATACCCGGTTAGGTTAATTGAATGGCCAGTTAGGTCAACTGAATGCCCGATTAGGTTAATTAAATGGCCGGTTAGGTCAACTGAATGCCCGATTAGATTAATTGAATGCCCGGGTACGTTAATTGAATGCCCGGTTAGGTTAATTGTACACCCTTGACGATTGGTTAGGTTAAGTCATGATATTTTCGTTAAAGCCAACGAAAATATCACGACTTAACCTAACCAATCGTCAAGGGCGTACAGATGACCTAACCTGGCATTCAATGAACCTAACCGGATATTCACTAATTTTACCATAGGTTTCGTAATGATCTTGATGACGTCATTTAATGTTTTAAAATTAATTATTTAATTTATTAACGCCCACGTGCACAACCTCGGGACCTAATCAATATGTGTGTGAAGTTTCATGTTTGTAACTGCTTCCATTTTGGAGTTATGGCTGATGGCTGGAACACACACACACACACACACACACACACACACACACGTCTATTTATTATTATTATTATTATTATAGATAAACAATAGACTGGTACAAATTTATAACCGAAAGACTTCCGAAAATCAACAATTTTTGAAAAAGAAAAGGGGAAAATTGGTTTTGTAGAGCCTAGGGGGTCCGAAATTTTCATAAAATGGAAAATAATTGCTATTTTCTTACTTACAGCGACAGGCATAATGATATTAGGATACCTAATAGAAATTTTGTGGTATTTTAAAGTGGGGAAAATAAATAATTTTCTAAAAATGATCTTCAGCTATAAAAGCGCATCTAATCAGATAACTTAATACATATTTCTATGACAACTAAAAAATAGAATGATAAATCAATATCCTATGAAATTGTTTGTGAATACGTAAAATTATTTGTACAAAAGCCACAGTAATAAAACGCACAAAAGTCACGGTAAATAATTTCGAGTGTGGCTCGTTTAACTTTAAACTCGTGTTTATTTAAATTGCCCGTTTTAATTATGTAATTTTTGTATTGAATCGTAAATAAATCTTTTGTAATCGAAAATGTTAAAATTATAACAAATATCAAAATATTTTGTATAAAATCATTGAATTTTAAAAATGCATGTTTGTTTTTAGTTTTTTGCAAAAAGTTCTTTATGAATTTTAAAAATATATACTTTTTTTAAATTGAATCGATAAATAAATTTTGTGAATCGAATGATATTAAATGTTTAGTAAATATTGACTATTTGTGCCAAAATTATGATTAAAAATGAAAAATGAAAAAAATGCGTGTACAGGCATGGGAAGAACTGTATCCCTAAAAGGGGGGAAGGAATTATGTTAGGGAATTTTTTAGCATGGGCACTGCACAATAAAAAGACGCATCGAATGGTGAAAACTGCACTGTTCTACACCAATTGTAGCGACCTGTAGGTGTGCGCAAAAAAATGTTACATATACCACGTGACCACAAAAATTGTCCCTGTTTTTAATCGCTTGCTTATTACTCAGTCATTATTGCAGCTTCACAAATAAAATAAAAAGCATTCGAAAGAGAACATTTTAAAGTTTTAATTTATTCTACATGTGTTCAAAGTGACGTCCCTGGACATTCTTACATTTCACACAACGGGAAAGGAAGTTATTTATTACATTTTCCAAAACGCTACATTCAATGGACTGTACACTCTCTACCACCGCTTGCTTTAATTCTTCGATAGAGGATGGCTCTTGCCTGAATACTTTGTCCTTGACAAATCCCCAGAGAAAAAAGTCCAAAGGTGATAGATCGGGAGATCTTGCGGGCCAGGGAAACTGCGAGCGATGAGAAATGAATCTTTGTTCAAAAAATCTTGTTAAACATTCCAGTGATTGCCTAGTTGTGTGGGCTGTTGCTCCGTCTTGCTGAAACCACTTGTTACTGCAGTTTTCTTGTTCAGAAACAGTGTTCAGCATTTCTTCATATCTTTCTGAAGTTACTGAAAGCGGTCTCCTTGTCTCTGGGTCCTCAAAAAAAGGACCATAAACCTTGCTGCTACTCAAACCACACCAGACAGTAACTTTTGGTGAATGCAGAGGTTTCTCCAAGTGTATATTTGGCTTGTTTTGTGACCAACACCGGTAATTCTGTCTGTTGATGAACCCATTGAGATAGATGTGGCATTCATCACTGAATATTATGTCACTTAATCTTATCTGGTTTTGTTCAATTATTGTTTCAATGCGTTCACAAAACATCAAACGACGCTGGTAGTCTTGTTCGCTAAGCTGTTGCAAACACATAATTTTGAATGACTTCATTCTCAAATCCAACGTGATTATTTTCCGAATGCTCTCCCGTTTGATTCCTGTCACAGCTGATAGTCGTCTCACAGATTTCTTGTTGTCCGTTTCAAGCTGATTTGCGACTGAATCAATGTTTTCAGCGGTTCGCACACCTTTGCTGCGCCCGAGTTGCCTTTATGCATGTTCTTGATTGAGCCGTGATGTTTCCATTTTGCGAAAATCCTGCGAATCGTTTTAGATCTATGGTCCTTTGCTGACCGTATTGTCGTCTGAAAGACCGTTGGGTGGCAACTACCGAGCCATGTTTGATCATCTCTTCTGCGATGAAAACACGTTGCATGTCCGACAAATAACCTATGATTGTGGTGGATAAAACTGTCATTTTTTTATAAGTACTGATTTCGTATCCAGGATATCGAAAAAATTAAATAAAACTTTTAAATATTCTTTTTCGAAAGCTTTTTATTTCATTTGTGAAGCTGCAATAATGACTGAGTAATAAGCGATTAAAAACAGGGACAATTTTTGTGGTAAAAAAGACGGAGCAACAGCCTATACAACTAAGCAATCACTGGAATGTTTAACAAGATTTTTTGAACAAAGATTCATTTCTCATCGCTCGCAGTTTCTCTGGCCCGCAAGATCTCCCGATCTATCACCTTTGGACTTTTTTCTCTGGGGATTTGTCAAGGACAAAGTATTCAGGCAAGAGCCATCCTCTATCGAAGAATTAAAGCAAGCGGTGGTAGAGAGTGTACAGTCCATTGAATGCAGCGTTTTGGAAAATGTAATAAATAACTTCCTTTCCCGTTGTGTGAAATGTAAGAATGTCCAGGGACGTCACTTTGAACACATGTAGAATAAATTAAAACTTTAAAATGTTCTCTTTCGAATGCTTTTTATTTCATTTGTGAAGCTGCAATAATGACTGAGTAATAAGCGATTAAAAACAGGGACAATTTTTGTGGTCACGTGGTATATATATAACTATCTATTTATATATATAAGGCTTCATTTCTGAAATAGTATATTAGAAATAAATAAATAAATAAGTAAATAATTTACTGAATCAAATACAAATATTTCTAAGCATTTATAGTATTTTTTCTCATTGTTTAAATTAGATGTACATTGTACTATATGACGAATCTATACTATAATAAGAGAGCTGTCCGTCCGTCCGTCACACTTTCAGAAATTGTGAGAAAAAATTGTGAGAAAAAAATTCAGAAATTGTATTACGGGCGGCTATGTGAAGCTCTAAATTTTCATGACTGTGTTCTTTTCTGTAGTTTAGCCTGTCTGTTTGTCTGTTTGTGAAATTTATCCCGGGCAGTAATGGGGAAGGGTGGGGGTGGGGGTAATGGAGGATGGGTGGAAGATCGAGAAGGATAAGTTCTTCCTTCAAGAGCAACGAAAGATAGGGCAACCTGGTTCCATGGGCCCAGTCGACCGCAACCTTACAAAGAAAGAGGCGAGGAAGAATGACCGACTAGCACAAGCAAAAACACGGCGACTTGCTCAAGAAGAAAAGACCGAGAAATGGGAGGAACAATTTGTTCTGGCTTCTTCATCTTCTAGCAGTGAGGACGGGAGATCACCTAGACCATCAACTTCGGCAGCACAGCCTCCAAAGCGTCCAAGGAAGCGTGTAATTGATCACATTGTCTCTGCAGCCCTCGATCGGACTAAAGTTTCTGACAGAAACGCCGTGTACAATGTACATCCTGGCATCCACAGCTCGGAGCTTAGGTCATGAAGTTCCTCAGTTGACCATCAGTCGGTCATCAATTCGCCGCCATCAATTCCCCGCCATCGTGAGAACATCGCAGCCATTATCAAAGAGAAGTTCTCCCCAACGGAGACACTTGTCGTCCATTGGGATGGCAAGATGATGACCGACATCATGGGGAAGGATGTCGTTGACCGTCTTCCAATCCTGCTATCGGGAGGCGATGCAACGCAGCTCCTCGGTGTGCCGAAACTACCGTCTGCCACCGGAAAATCTATGGCGGAGGCTGTCATTGAGGTCACTGAAGAATCGTCGGTAAAAGACCGTGTTGTGGCGATGTGTTTCGACACGACAGCAAGTAATACAGGTAGAGTGCATGGAGACTGTATTCTGTTGGAGCAGAGATGAAGAAGAAACTCTTACATCTACGACGGAACAACTTGAGATCTACCAGCCCAGGGACGACTACCGAGAACTCCTGGAGCTATCGATCATCTTCCTCGGTGGGGTTCCTCCCCGTGGGATCCGCTTCAGGGCTCCACAAGGTCTCCATCGCGCTAGGTGGATGGCCAAAGCCATCTATTCTTTGAAGCTCTGGATGTTCTGGGCTCAATTCAAGCTGACTCTGCGAGAGGAGACGGGTCTGAAGGCAGTATGTGATTTCGTCATCAAGGCCTGGTTCCTTGCTTCTGCGCCCCATCTTGCTCCTGCAAAAGACCTCTGGCTGTTGAAGGAGCTCCAACGATGCCACAGCATCCATCCAAAGATTTCGGCAGCGGCACTCAAGAAGTTTCAAGGCTATCTCTGGTACTTAAGTGAGCACCTCGTCCCTCTGGCGCTATTTGACGACTCAGGGTCTTTCACTGTGGAAGACAAGAGTGCGATGGCACAGGAGATGCTCCAGGCAGCTCAAGAGATGGATCCACTAAAGAGGGCCGTCGTGGACACGTCTGACATTCAGGAGAAAAAGATCAGTTCCTTCTTCAGCGGACAATCACCGGCATTCTTTCGAATCTTGGGGCTAGATGACGGCTTCCTACTGAAGAACCCTGAAGCCTGGGAATCAGATGCTGCATTCCGGAGGGCCAAGGAGGTAGGCACGCACCTCAAAGTTGTCAACAATTTGGCAGAAAGAGGAGTTGCACTGATGTCAGAGTACAACAGGCTGATTACTGCTGATGAAGAACAAAAGCAGTACCTTCTGCAGGTCATGGCAGATCACAGGAAGCAATTTCCTACACCAAAAAAGTCTGGTTTGATATAGTCTCAGTTTTACCCCAAATAGCCACAGAGAGAGAGAGTCCCTGCGTTGGTCCTTCCGTCACAGCTACCGTTGTCACGCGTTCTTATTATTACGAAATGTCTTCTTTGGTAACGACCTCTAAATATTATTTGATTGTCGTGAAATTTTTACTGTATTATTTTCTTGTCAAACATAACGTTTTTGCGGGGTGCCCCGATTAAATTTCGTTGTTTCATTTTTTACCCCTTGTTTTTTGGACCACCCTAATATATATATAATATATATGAAAAATTATTTCACGAAAGTGACACGTGAAAAGTATTTATGATGAATAAAACCACGAAGGAAAAAGAAACACAAAGGGGTGCTCAAGCGCTTTCGTCTAATGACATCCTCAGGAACACTTGTATTTTTGTATTCGTTTGTGACTATAATATGCATATGTGGTAATTTTTCCCTTATAAATTGGTGTGCCTCTCTTAAAATTTATCTTTCAATTTTTATTTTTTAATAATGTGACATATATATCAATTTGGCAGCATCTATTAAATCGATTGTAAAACCTCCCTCTTGAGCTTGAATTGGTAGACTCCACTTACAATATTTATATTTATTTTTATTTCTTTATTCTTTTGTGACCTGTTCCATAAAAAAGCCATTTGAATTTATATGGAAGGTCGGCCAAAGTGCTAAAAGTGTCTTTATATATATATATATATATATATATATATGTGTATATATATTATATATATATATATATGTATGTATATGTATTTAGGGTTTTTTTATTTGCCTGTTTATTTCTTATGATTATTTAGGCTGTGACATATATATCACTAAGGCACTATTTTGTAATTAATTTTTTCTCAATTATATTTATATTTATTTTTATTTCTTTATTCTTCTGTGACCATATAAATGTTGGCTCCTCCCACAATTTTTTCTATGCTTACTATATATATGTATATGTTTATATATATATATTATATGTATATATATATATATGTATATATATGTGAATATGTATGTATGTATGTTTATTTTTGTAACCTATAATTGCCTTGATCTGTCCTTTCACTCCAGTTTCCTGAGGATGTCATTAGACGAAAGCGCTTGAGCACCCTTTGTGTTTCTTTTTCCTTCGTGGTTTTATTCATCAATATTATATATATATATTATATATATGTATAATATGGTGTCCGAAAAGTGAAGAAACTTGAAAATTAGGCTTTTTTAATATATATACGAGGGTAATTCAATAAGTATCCGCACTTTTTATTTTCACAATTTTATTTTCACATCTGCTAGATTATAAAGACATCACTTCTCAACATAGTCTCCCTGTTTCTCAATACACTTAGTCCAGCGATCTACAAGCTTCCTAATGCCATTACAAAAGAATGTTTTTGGCTGTGTGCGTAGCCAGTCATGCACCACCTCCTTCAGATCATCATCGCCTTGGAATCGCTGACCTCTCAAAGTGTCTTTTAGTGGTCCAAACAGGTAAAAATCCGAAGGTGCCAGGTCTAGACTGTATGTAGGCTGGATGGTCGAGAACTTCAAATTTAAGTTCTTGAAGGCATTTTCTAGTCTGTGCAGCGGTATGAGGGCGCGCATTATCGTGTAACAGAATAACGCCTTCCGACAATCTCCCTCTCCGTTTTGTGCGAATTGCTAGCTTTAACTCATTCCGAAGCATGTCAGAATACGATGCACTTGTTACTGCAATTCCACGCTCTAGATAATGTTCAAGGATAGGGCCTCGTGTATCCCAAAACAGTGTTAGCATAAATTTACCTGCTGACGGCTGCGCTTTGAACTTCCTTGCAACGGGAAGGTGTTATTCTGTTAAACGACAATGCGCACCCTCATACTACTGCACAGACTACAAAATGCCTTCAAGAACTTAAATTTGAAGTCCTCGACCATCCAGCCAGCAGTTCAGACCTGGCACCTTCGGGTTTTTACCTGTTTGGACCACTAAAAGACGCTTTGAGAGGTCAGCGATTCCAAGGCGATGATAATCTGAAGGAGGTGGTGCATGACTGGCTAAGCACACAGCCAAAAACATTCTTTTGTGATGGCATTAGGAAGCTTGTAGATCGCTGGACTAAGTGTATTGAGAAACAGGGAGACTATGTTGAGAAGTGATGTGTTTATAATCTATCAGATGTGAAAATAAAAAGTGCGGATACTTACTGAATTACCCTCGTGTATGTATATATATATATGTATATATATATATATACACACACATTATCAACATCTCGTTTCCCAGTGAATTGGGGTGAGAAGAAAAAAACTAGCACGGATATAAACATTATAGACCGGGTCGTTTTTGCTTGAAAAAATTTTGGGGGAAGTTTAATTTACCCTGTATTACGAAAGTTTGTGCATCTACATAGGAAGTATCATGACAAAGTTTCAAGCTTTTATATAAATATTTTGAGGTTCCACAATTCACTTAAAATTTTGGTGATTTTTTCCGATACTACGTATAGTAAACTACAGCTCTTTGCTGACTTGCCATGATAGTTTACAAGGCAAATCACCCAGAATTCACCACGAGGAGGTGGCTGTAGGTCGAATTCCACACCACGCCCAGCCCAACCTCCCTTCCATTAGTTTTTACATGTAGTTTATTGACATTTGTATTCGCATTTTGATTCAAATGTAGGCATGTTTGATCTTGAAGCAATTCTTGCCTTTATAAAACCATCTCTATTTTCCTGGCCACAGACAGAAGCTGTTGCTCCTGTTACAAGTTTGACATGTCTTTCCACAGCTTGTGAATGACATGTGTACTTTTTCAATAGAGGGTTAGTTTCATCACCCCTTACGATAAGCTCTAACTGGGTGTTTGTCAAGCTTTTTGTCAGAGGTGGTTCATGTTTTGGGTAGTCTCCAAATTGAATTAAATCTGTGTAGTCTCTTGCTAAGAAATTAATTTTAGGCCGTCTAAATTCTCTAATGCCCGAGGAAACACTTTTCCTGGTTAAGAGAATGCGCCGGAAAGCTAACTCTCTCATCACTTGCCTTTCATCAAATAACATCGAGACCAATAAAGTTTCTGGGTGAACAAAATATGCCCCTCTTTCAATAACAGGATCAATGACTGCCTTAAGCTCATCAGATAGATATCTTGAACTAGATATCGTAAACCAGAGGTGCCTTGGTCCCTGGTAATAGTAAGGATTTCGCTTTATATTAAACCACGTTGGCGCATAAACGCGAACAATGAATTCGGTCAGAGTTTTCAAATTTTCTGACGGCTTTTTGGTCGCAACATAAAGTCTAACTATCCTGTTGGCTGTGGTAAGCCATCTGGCATGGTTCAAAGAACCTGGGTTGCGGTTTTCAAGGTTTTGGGAACATTGGCCTTCTATGACTGCATTACAAATTTCCATGAGATACTTTTGATCTTGGCTTAGATCGAGATCCCCCGGAATAGAAGGCATATTACTTGATTTGATTGCTTCAAACTTGACAACTGGCATCTTTTCGCACGCAATAAGACTTTTGCCAACATTTCCAGCAAGGACTTTTGGTCCTTTGGGTTTACCATCCAAATAATTAAACAAATGGCGGAGAGGTAGCTCATTGGTATGCAGTAAACACACGAACCAATGAAAAGGAGTATTGTAGTGTACCTCTAGTTGCCCGATAACTCCTTTATGTATGCCAGTGTTTACATTGGTTCCATCACATCCAATGACCTTCAGATTGTCTACCTTAATATTGTTACTGTTAAGAAACTTTATCACTCCCTTAGAAATGTTAGTTGAATTTCCAGTCACAGGAGTGAAGTGCCCAAGATATTTTGATTCTGGTTCAGCTATAAGCGTGATGTGTTCCTCAGTAATTGTTGTACTGTAGTACCTCCCATCCTTACAGATATTTGCTTTAGTTAAGTCCTTTCTTCCATCAAAATACAATATTTCTATACTTTCTTCACTTGATTTACTCAACTCCTCTCTGATCTTCTTTCTCTGCCGTCTCACCTTATTCTTATCCACAACATTGTGATAATCTTCAGAGGTAATGAGACCAAAATCTTCCAGAACAGTAGAGGCAACGGCTGCACCAGCTCTGTCTGATATTCAGAATCGGTCACAAGTTTTTGCTAATGAAGGCAGTTTGCGAGTGAGCTTATGTGCTTCACCTGATTTATGTATCTGTTGATGTGTCAGAATCAGGAATTGTATGAACGTTATCCCAGTCCATTGGCTCTTCCCTGGAAGTGGATGGGTTATTGATATCTCCATCTTCAATTTTTTTAGAAAATCGTGCTCTTTCTTGTTCTTTACGCTCAGATCTTATTTGCAGTTTCTTTGTTGTCTGTAAATCAATACTGCCTATTGCCATTTTTCGTGCACCTCTTTGGTCAATTAGGAAAGAACGTTCCATGGCAGGAACTTTTAGCTCTTTTTCACAAGTGCAAGAAAACAGATCATGGCATTTGCAGGCAGCAATATCAAAAAGCCTTTGATTTTTGGATTTGAACGCGGTCAGTTTATATTCAAAATCTTTCCTTTTTCTACCAGTCTTCATAATATTTTTAGATTTTTCATGACAATCCTTTACTCTGGCTAATATTTGCTGTTCTGATATTGTTGGAATTGATGCACTTTTTTCCCCTCACTAGCTATAAGTAAGAGATATCTTGTTTGTAAATATTCTTTTTAAACGTCTTCATATAGGGGAAGTTGATTTCCCAAAAAGGGAAACAGCTGGACTCATGATTTTTTCAACAATTGCTTTCACTTTTACGGCCTCAGCCATTTCGGATAATTTGGGAAAGTCACTCTGTTAGTGTAACAACGCGTATTTAACTATTCAAATAATCAATTCTGAAAAGGAAAATTCTATATATAAATTATATATATTCTGGACGAAACACAGTCAAGAAAAACTTAATAGCAACAAGAATACAAAAAATACAAGAAAGTCTTAATAAAAAATCATAATTGTCAAATAATTAATAAAGTTTACGTATTTAGGTAAATAAAGTTTTAAAGTTTTAAAATTGTTGTAATGTTTTACGTTTTACTTGCAATCTTCAGAGGACTTGCGGAACATCTAAAACTTGATCAATTTAGTTTTTTTTAATCATTGTTGAGCATTTATAGTGCATCTACAAATTTCTTGGACACAGGCATGTGGAAATTCACAAATTTAATTTTTCGACCCGGCCTAATAATAAGGTAGTGCAGAGGAGAAACGGCAGAAACTGAACCGTACGCATGTATTCACACACGCATCTCGACTGCTCTTACTCTTGTATTCTCCCTTTCAAAAGTGTTGGTAACACACCTTCATGTAAACATCTCGCAGCATCTCTGTCCAGTCTCCGCTTTCTCACAACCGTTTCTAACGCACCCACCCCCTTTTTTCCTTTCACTAACTCTACAATTAAGTTCATCCACACTCGTACCTCTTTTGTTCAGTACACATTCCAGATACTTAGACGACTCTAGTGTCTCTAGTGTTTCACTATTCACCATCACATGACAATCCGAATTTCTCTCTCCCTCTACAATCAATAACTTGCTCTTACTCACATTCACTTTCAACAATCTTCTCTTGCACACTGGCACAAAACTCTCAACAACCTCTTGTACATCACACTCGCTCTGAGCAAATAGCACAGCATCATACACATACAACAGATTCGATAGGCCTCACCTATTCCCATCACACGCCAGATTCATTCCTCTTTCTGCCAGTCGCCCTTTCACCGATCTCATGACTTCATCCATAAACGTATTAAACAGCCAAGGAAACATCACACATCCTTGACGCATACCAACACTTATATCACACCAGTCACCAAATTCTCTATTTACTCTTTTACACGCCCTATTTCCATCACAGAAACTCTTAACCGCCTTCATGAGTCTTCCATCAATCCTTTTCACGTGCTTTCTCAATCACTTGTCTTACTGCAAACATTTGATCCATGCAGCCTCTTCCACCTCGTAATCTCCTTGCTCGTCACTCATCACGCATTCTGTAATACGATGTACTTTTTCTATCACTATCCTACCATACAACTTCCACACTACACTCAACAGACTTATATACCTCTGTAATGCCTACATTCATTCCTTTTACCTTTCATTTTGTGCAGTGGAGCACTAATTGCTTTTTCCAGTCTTCAAGCACATTTTCATTTGTCCGTGCACTCTGATATATACACTAGCACCACTCTAACCCGTTTAACACTCTATACTTAGTCATTTCCTCATATATTCCATTCACATCTGCTGCTTTTTCACCTTTCATCTTGCGAAACGCCTTTTTCATTTCACCTATGGTTATACTCTCGGTGATTCTGTCACATGCCCTCCTCACACAGCCAAATCTTGCCATAATTATGTTTGCACTCCTCTCATATATTCCTTCCATCTATTCTATAGCTTCACATCCCCTATGAGCATTCATTCATTTTCATTTCTGTCTTTCCGCACCTGCTTCCAGAACAACTTTCTGTTATCTACATAATTCTCATTCATCCTCCTTCCAAACTCCCTATTTACTCTCTGTTTCTTCTGCCGCACTCATCTCTTCACGTTTTTTCTTGCTCTCTTCACACGCCCTCCTTCTTCTTCCACTTTCCTCTCTACCACAATTACCCTTCACAGACAACATCCATTCCCTTCTTTTTAGCAAACAAAACAAAACAAAGAAACAATTGTTATTCAAAAAGAATGCATTACATAAGGTATACATCACATCCATATAGGTCTACAGAATGTTGGCAATTATGTTTAATTTTAGTCTGACCAAATCATTCTTATCTGTATGCTGATGATACCGATAATTATCATATTTATCTAAGTCATTTAGTTTTAAAATATTCAAATCTCTTAACATTGGAGAGGTATGAGACTGTCTGTTATCATTGTTTGAAAGAGTCCGTAAGCATTTTATATGGATTACTTCTATCAGATATCTTATATAATTCTTTGGACTATTTCATGTTGTAATCCTATAGTGTAAGTGTGGATGAATAAACGAGTAATACAGTGTAAAGAGAATATTTTGGGGAACTGTCTTTCCGAGTTTAAATATTCTATAGCGAAATCTAGATATTTTCAATTTGATATGTTTTATGTGGGTTTTGAAATTTAATTTGTTATCTAACTTGATGCCAAGAATTTTAACGTCATTTGTTTTTGTAAGAGTAGTGTTTCAATTATTAATGGAGTGCGCACGATTACAGGTTTTTTAGTTTCAATCATATATGATAATTTTGTCAAGTTTAGTAAGAGCTTGTTTGACACATCCATTTATAGGCATGTTTTAATTGCCTGTTCATTTCATTTATTACGGAGTTTATATCGTGGTGTATAGATGAGTGTTGTATCGTTTGCATACTGAATACAGTTTAAATGTTGTTGATCGGTAAAAATAATTTACATGTATTAAGAAAAGTAAAGGTTCAAGGGTAGATCCTTTTGGAACCCCACTTTCCAATAGAGCATATTCTGATGAAATGTCATTTACTTTAACATACTGGTGACGATTAGAGAGCTATAACTTAAGCCAATTTAGCATATCCCCTTATGCCATATGTATTTAATTTATCTAGTAAGATATGTGAGAGCAGTGGTGTAGTTCTAAAATTTTAGGAAGGGTAACGCTACAGGCAAAACTTTAATAGAGCGTTTCATGGAACAATTACTGTATAAAAATAGTAAAAGTTAATTCGAAAATAAAAAATATATAATTAGTAAATAAAACTACAAATACAGTACATGCTCTAGTTACTTTTAATTTGAATAAAACACACATATAGATACTCGTATCAGTCGTATGTATACGGTATAATGCAGTTTCATAGTGATATAGTAGATACTACAGTTACATATAGTCTACAATAGGCTCCATACAGAACGAATGTCTGTTTCCTTCTTTGAAACTTGTCTGGAACGCGTATCATCTGCAGATCGGTGTCTTTTTAACCATGAAGTCACGTAGGTTTTCACCTGAAACTGATGAAGTGGTGGTCCGTTGATGCTCAGAAACATGAGATTTGATATGTTCTTCACAGTTAAGTTTGAGCGCAAATCTGTGCTAATTAAATTCATCTGACTAAAATCTCCGTAAGTGCTCAGCATTCAGCTATGGGTACTACAGTAGGTAGTATAACGCTACTTCACTGAAATTTTAGGAAGTATAACGCCGTTATACTGCGTTACCCCTCGACTACACCCCTGTGTGAAAGCTTATCAAAGGCTTTCCACAGATCGAAGAAAACTAGGATTGTGTTTTTTCTATAGTTTAGGTCTTTATAGATATTTTATAACAATATGTTGATAACATCTTCTGTGGTGGGACTTTCTCTTAATCCAAATTGGGGTTTTTCTAGGTTGTTGTATTTGGCTAAGAATTTGATTAATCTATTACATTATATACAATTTTTTCAAGAACTTTACTTAAAGTTGATAATATTGAGACTGGCCGGCAGTTGGATGGGGAATCAGGACTGTCTGATTTAAATACTGGACAAACCTTGGTTATCTTCAGGTATTCAGGGAATACACCTTCTACTACTGACTCACTCATAAGTCTTTCAAGTGGAGTTGCTATATCATCTGATATTACTCGTAGTTTATATATTTTTACTGAAATTAAATTGATAGCTGTGGTTTTATTTTTTAAGTTTTTCAATGTAGCTGTGGTTTCGTTGGATGGAATTGATTCAAAGAAGAATGTATTTGGTGTGGGTTGTGCCATATATTGCTGGTAGTGACTGTCAGAGTTTGGAATGGCTTCTACCGTATTTTTTGCAATATTTATGAGTGACTTAAGAATGTGACAAAAAATTTTATATGTTTGTTCATTGATAATATAATTTTTCCATAATTTAAAGAAAGAATGTTTACGGTTTATGGTTACAATAAGGCAGGGTTTCCGAAACTTGGGGGCACGAACCGATCTGATAATTTTATTTTAAATTCTGTTCCTACAACCATCCGACAAGACATTTATCAATCATGAATGTAGTTTCATATAACAGCTGAAATCCTGGCCCTTCCAGCGAATAATGAAGTGTATATACTGTACGGTATATATATATGAAGTATATATATAATAATAATAATAACTTTGGGGAGTTTCTCGAACTTCGACCAGTGTTTGGGGTCGTAAATTGTGTGACCATGATTTTCGGGATTGCTAATGATAAAAGTTGGGAAGCCCTGCAATAAGCGCTGGAGTGATCCAGTGGTTGTTATAATTATTTGCCTACGCAAGTTTTGATTTGACAGGAAAATTAGTATTAAATATATCCATTAGTGAGCTTGACACAGAAACAAAATTTCAAACATTCTCAGTTACTTTCAGTTATTGTCGACTAGTCAAAACTTGATACCTCTCTGATAAATTTCGATATAGTATTATTGTTGTAGGGTCTATAGATAATTTGTATTTTTCTTGTGTTTATAAATAGTTAATTAGCGTTGTGTTTATGGGCAGATAGTTCGTAATAAGTAATAAGAGTATACCTGACATACAGTCAAAGGAAGACTTCACCACATTTAGTCTAGTTTGGGGACGTTAAATGACTACTGTTCTTCTCCTAAAGCTATCAGCAGTGGTGTTCCTCAGGGTTCTGTCCTGTCACACTTCCTGTCCTATCCACTACGATGCCGATGATTCCACTCTTCACTTCTCCTTCTGCTTCACAAAGCGTTCCTCTCAACAGTCACTCCATGATTCGCGTAGGGCGGCTATGGTACATCTGACCTCTGATCTTTCTGCTATCTCTGATTGGAGCAAAGAAAACTTTGTGGCTTTCAATGCTTCAAAAACTCAGTTCCTCCATTTGTCTACTTCTCACAATTTTCCACATGACTATCCTTTACCTTCATCAATACACAACTCAATCCTTCATCTTCTCAACATTCTTGGCGTTTCCTTTTCTCGTGATCTTTCCTGGAAAGATCACATATACTCTCTTTCCAAAACAGTTTCTCAGCGGTTCGGTGTGTTGTACCGCCTCCGCAGTTTCTTCACCCCCACTCAGTTGCTCTCGCTATATAGGGGTTTTGTCCGCCCCTGTCCGCCTCAACCCATCTTTCCCCCTGTCTATGACGTCCAATCTTTCAAACACAGAGTTTCCAGGCATCTCGAAAACCCTGGACCTTGATTTTGGTTCTATACTTCTTCTATGGGAGGAGTGTTTTTGCGGACATTCGCCCTTGTCCCCTCCTTGCTACATAAAAAAAATTGAGTGCAGTTTTCTATGGTATTACGCAACCGTGTTGACTTAGTAATGTTAAATTAAAGCAATTTGCAGTGACCAGACTGTAGAAAAAATTTAGTTTAGCAAGATCGCTATTTAAATCTTACGCAACAATGCAATTGTCCTCAACCGCTAATGCAACTTCGGCCTCCCACCTCACTGTTACCCCTTTTTTCGCCTCTGTCTTTGCAATCATACACACACTCCTTGTATTCGTAATAAAACATCCCTGATACACATTCCACAACTCACTCATATTCATGTTCTGCATTTTTAACAGTCAATTCACCATTTACTCTCTTGCTATGCTTATCCGATATCTCTCTCATCATTAACTTTTCTACTTTAATTCCTTTGTGACACTTTTTTCGTATTCACTCTCTTCCATTTTCTACAGAACCTCACTTTACACAGAACTAGACTAGCATAAGGTGAGAGAGACCCCCACTCATACTTCGAATATATATATGTATTAGGATGGTTGCGAAAACAAAAATCTAAATTTTACAGATCTTACCCACTACATCTGCTTTCTCTCCAGAGATAACCAGAGAGATAAAATTTTAGTTAAATCAAATAACATTTAGAGGTCGCTTAACAACGTAGAAGTTTCCTAAAATAGACCAAAAATGATGAATATCACGTACGTTTTTATCACTTTCTGATATGTATTTTTATTATTTTTTCAGAAAATATGGAAGAAGCTAAACCATCTACATCAACTCGTGGTCAATCATCTGTCAGAACCCGCCGAAAAGACGAATTATATCTAGTGGGTCAGCCTATAAAGAACCCTTTGTCAGGGACCAAGCTTCCCTTTCAAGGCGAAGTATTGCAACAACTCTTACACCTTCACCTCAAAGAAAAGAAGACGATGAAAGGGGCAGAAAAAGCTGTTATTACGGAAGTAGCCTCCTTCTGGATCAAAGCCAGAATTCCCATGACCCAAGAGTACAATGTGATAGCTAAACTTGACAAACTCTTCAAGGCGTGGCAAGCGCTTAAGAAGAACTCAAAGCGGACGACCGAAACCCAGAAGCGCAACGAGGCTGATTTCAAAGATAAGTCTTTAAAACTGTTCGATATCGCCCATGCCAACGCCATGGAACTAATAACAATAGAAGAGGACCAGGATTTTCTGGAGCTCCAACAGCAGAACCGACAAAGCCGCATGAATCACGTTGACGCATTACTTAGCAAGAAAGAGAGCCGGCGTGAGGAGAGAGAATAACGTCATTTCGAACACAAGTCAAAAATGGAAGAAGAAGCCCGCCAACTTCAATCTAAAGCAGTCCTGATGGAGTCATCCATTTCCTCAAGTGATACGGATAACGTTGTGCCTCCATCTCCAAAACAGAGACAACGTAGCCGTCGTCCAATGCAGGTACTGGATCGAGCAGCTGTTGCTGCCCTCGATCGAACCAAGGCGACAGACCGAAGTGCTGCTTTGCTCCTCCCCACATTTGCATCATCCCTAGGTCACGATGTGAAGGAGCCGGCCCTCAGCCGGTCCTCCATTAGAAGTGCCCGTATCCGGTTCTGTGCAGACATTGCAGCGGAGATTCGGGGAGACTTTCAAGTTAATGTAGGGGAAGGTTGGGGCAACTCGGGACCCCGGGGCAACATGGAACACCCCCTCTACAGCCCAAACTAGTGCTGCCATCTAGTTTTGATCTATCTCCGTCAGTGCCAACACTAATCGATGGCATTGAGACAGTGGTACGGGGCAGGTTGCGCCACGCAGCTCAGCAAAAATTAGAGTCTCACTTTTTCTCCATTTGATCTATCATGAGCGAATTTTTCCTTGATTCACAATTCCAAAGCTGTAAGAACTTATTCTGTTGCTTTTTGTGTGTAGGCTACTTATGGATCAGTGTTTGAATTTCACGTATCGTTGTGTCTGAAATTTCATCATTGACCGGTGGTACTGAAATTTGGGAAAAGGGCAAAAAGGAACCCCGGGTTCCGAGTTGCCCCACGATTTTTTTAACCCAAATATTGCAACGGCTTTCTCAAATTCCAGTTACACCTAATGCAAAGCAAGAACGCTATAAAAAATGATACAGAATGGAAGAGAGAAGATGAAGATAAATGTTTTTGTATTTAATGGGTCCAAATACTCATCCTATATGCCTACAAAATTGTGATTTCCTTACGGGTCCCGAGTTGCCCCACCTTCCACTATCCTTCACCGTTCACTGAGATGGCAAAATCCTACCGGACACAATGGGATCTCGGAACAAAGTAGACCGTCTCTCACTGCTGGTGTCGGGAGCTGGTGTGGATAAGCTCCTTGGTGTCCCTAAACTATCGCCAGGAATTGGAGAATCTCAAGCAAATGCAATGCCTCCAAAATTGGTGTATAGAGGATCAACTCAAGATCATGTTATTTGATACCACTAGCTAGCAATACTGGAGGATGGAGGGGAACGTGTATTCGATTCGAACAGAAGCTTGGTCGCTCCCTTCTTCATGCTGCTTGTCGGCATCATATACTTGAACTGGTGTTAGAAAATGTTTTTGCAGAATCCATGTTCTCAAAGTCGTCAGGGCCTGAAATTCCATTCTTCAAGACGTTCAAGGATCAATTTGGCACCTTCGATCACAGATGCATTCGCACCCTTGCGGATGAAAATGACATGAAGCGGCATGTGGAACCTATTAATGAAACATCTTCTTTCTCTACCAATTGAAGGAAAACCATGCTCAAGATGATTACAGTGAGTTACTTAAACTCTCTCTAATCATTCTTGGCGAGAACCCACCTCGTGGCATTAGCATCCGATAGCCTCGAGCTCTCCACCGACCGAGATAGATGGTTCGACTGATATATGTTGACAAACTCTTCCTCTTGAGGCAACAGTTTCGACTTAGTGCTAGGGAGGCAACTGGATTCGCCGTTTCATCCTTTTCGGTTTGATGGTTTCCAGTCCTGGTTTACAGCATTAAATGCAATCGAGGCTCCTGGAAATGATATTGAACTTATCAGGAGGATTATAAAGTTCCGAGATATTGATGATTCGGCTTCTCAGTGGTTGCAAAAGGCCCTGTCTCGCCATCTTTGGTATTTAAGCAAAGAACTGCCTTTTTTGACTCCTCGATTCCCATCGTTGAGAAACGTGAGATGGTAAAAGTCTTAAACGAGGAGGGATCTTCTGATATACCCAAGAGGGGTATATCAGGGGGCTACGGGGCCTTAACGAGATTCCTGAAATACATAACTTTGTTACTTCAAACACGAAGAGATTATTCACCATTCTGAATCTCCCAATGATATTCACTGAAAAAAATCCCTCCGTTTGGGGCGAGGACGAATCGTGAAAGAATGACAGAAACGTTGTACATGACATTCGAGTCGTGAATGATGTTGCTGAGCGTAGTGTCGCGTTGATGACCTCATTCAATGAATAAACAACCCTCAACGAAGGACAGAAGCAATATCTTCTCCAAGTGGTAGAGGACCAACGGAAGCGCTTCCCCAAAACTTTGAAAAGAATGCTTAGTCAAACATAACCATTTGCTGTTGTCTTGCTTATATTATTTTTAGTTGAAGCAAATGTTTGATTTATGTTATAAATGTCATCTATTTTGTTTTGAAACGTCAAAGGAGGTGCACTTTGCCATTTTCTGGCATGCACATATTTTCTTATTTGAAGGAAACGCTCTAATTATTTTGTATTATAATTATTTTGTATTACAATTATTTTAATTACTTTCCATATTTAGTATACTTTTAGTTGAACCAAAAACTATAACTACGTTATGAATATAATATATTTTATTTTTTAGGATTGAATAAAATTTTAATGCTTTTAGCTTAAGTTAATTTTCATGCAACAAAGAAAGTAAGCAGTTCTCTGTTGAGCGGATAGTCAGAAAAGTCAAGTGCTTTGAACGACCTTTAAATATCATTTGATTTACATCATATTTAGCACAAATCATAAATAAGACTTGAGATATTTTCATTTTGAAATTTCATCCCTGTAACAAAAAAAACACTTTAATATACCTTACCTTATAGCCTTACAAAGGTTCCGCGCGATGATTCCTCATTTCGCGAAGGTCATGCTTGTCGCCCCTCCTCTCCCCTATATATATATATATATATATATATATATAATGTCGATGGTGCAGTGCTTAGCATCGCTGATTACAACTCCACCGACCCCGAGTTAGATTCCGGCGAAATCAGGCGGCGCGCAAATTACCCAGCTGCTAATTAGGCCGGGTCGAAATTTTATATTGAAAAGGTATATGAGGGGTCCCGCGTCTTACGGTACCTAAGTGCCAAAATTAAAATTCGCCAGAAATCGCCTCCAAAGTTCAACAATATTCTCGCAATAGTATCTCTGTTATTAATTGAGCTACAACGTTCATTTTTGGCTAAATTAGAGTTCTAAGTATTCTAATGAAAATGTTGAGGAGTTTTTGGAATAGATTTTCATATTTTATATTTTATATATATATTTTTTAATTTTTGATTTTCTTATTATGCCGAACTTGGGGGTGAACTTTTGGCTGGCGATAGAGGTGAAAAAAGTAGTTCGCTTCATAAGGTTTTCAACCATACTTCTAGTGTCGTAAGGTCATTATAACCCAAACCACGCGATAGAAGAAGGGTGAAAATAGTGATATCCATCAAAAACCCGTTTTCGCCTGTGGTGGCGCTTAGGTATCTTAAGACGCGCGACCCCTCACATATTGTGAGGGGTTTGAATGGAACACAGGAACTTTACATTCAGGTTTTTTGATGACATAAATGTTTATTAATGTATAATATTTTATTTAATAATGTACAGTAGTAGGAAAATTAATTAAGTACAATATATTCAGAAGAAAAATTTAGAGGCATAATAAACGTGCTAAAATTCAATTAACTTTTTCATTGTTTCTTATCATCAAAAGTGAAGAAATTTTCAATATCATTAGGAAATTTTATTTCATATGTTTCTTACTCATTCCATTGGGCCTTCCATTCAAACTTGGGCAGTTTTCGCCTTGATTCTAATGAGTTTAAGATAAACTTTTGACGGTTGTCATATCCTATTCTTTCCTGACATGCCTTTGTTACTAGGTTCACTGCCCTTTCCACACTTTGACTGTAGCATGGAAAAGAAGCTATCTCCAGTGGCTTACATCGAGCCTGTAGTAGCTCATCGTCGCTAAAATTGTTTAGCAGCGGTGGAGGAGTAATGATCTCTTTTTGCCAATCGATCATCTCGGTGGTCAGTAGATTGGAAATTGAGGGTTCGAGGCAACTCAAAGTTTCTGGTACCTGAAAATCCTGTTCTTGAAAGGGTGATTTTCTGAATAGCTTGCTCCCTAATTTATAGTCTCTTGTTAGTTACCATTGATATGAATATATTTTCTGGGTGGACAAAGTAGGTGTTATTCTTCAATACTGGTTCTATGATTGATCTATGTTGTTCATCTAAATTTCGAAGCAAGCACATTAATGCCAAAGGTTATATGCACCATCAGCTGCATTAGGATGAGATTTTATCCAAAACCACCCTGGAGCATAGAACTGCATAATAATCTTGACTATATCTTGAAGGTTTTTATCTGGATTTGGCGTTGAGATATATAATCGAAGGACCCTGATGGCTAGAGTTAGCCAGCGAGCATGGTGAAGGGTACCTGGGGATCGAGTGGACAGATCTTGAGAAGTGTCTCCAGTTTGCACTGCCAGACACATATCATAGAGATATCTTTGATCACTTTAGCGCCTTCACAACATTTGCTAGAATTTCTTTAATGTTTCCCTTTACGCGAGAATATTTGACTACCTCCAATTTTGTTAAATCTGTTTTCAGTTTATTCCCAATTGAACCCACAAAAGTATTTGGATCTGTTGTTTTACCATCAATGCTTTGTAGACGTACATAAAAGGCAGCTCATTCAAATGCAAGAAGCACACCAACCACTGCACTGGTCTGTTAATATGAATTTCAACCAGTTTTATGGCTCCACCAATTTTTCCTGTATTTACAGGAGTACCATCACACAGTAAAGCTTTGATAGTATCTGTGCTGTTCGAGTCTGTAATAATAGTTATCAACTCTTCTGCTATGCAGCGAGCAGTTCCATTATCTGGTGTGACATGGTCTACATAGATGCTTCCAGGTTCTTTCACAATAACATAGTTTTCTTCTTTTATCTTTCCACGTTTAGTTAATGTGTTGTCTTTCCTTCCATCAAATCTTCAGATTTTCGGATTTAGACCTAAACGTATTTGTTTCACCCATGCGATTTCTTTCTCTTTCTAATTTCTTTCTGTCAAACATGTTAGTGTGGTTAAGGATCCCCATATCTTTTAAAGCTACATTGACTATTGCTGCTGCAGCTCTATAACTTACACGATAACGATCTGCTGTTAATGCTAGGTTTTTATAGGAGTGCCTGTTCTGAATATTCTCAGTCAATTCTAAATCGGCCTCATAATCTACATCCTGACTCTCTGAATCTACATCCATGTCTTTTTCGGTATTTTCTATAAATTCCGATGGTAAAACATTGGTGGCTTCAGTTATTTCTTCTTGTGCTTTTAGTTGACGGTTTTGTGCTTCTTGGGCTCTTGCTAAAGATCCCTTCTTTGTTGAACTAACTATGCGATCAATTGGTCCTAACTGATTTTTTCTTTGTTTTTGACCCACAAAAGACTCCCATTCTGCCATTGGTATTTTATTCTTACACCTGCAAGATTTCCTATCAATTCCCTTATCATAGCATTTTTTACCCAAAAAAGATCCCATTCTGCCATTGGTATTTTATTCTTACACCTGCAAGATTTCCTATCAATTCCCTTATCATAGCATTCAGAAGAAGATATATCACACATTTCATCTTCGTGAGCTACTTTTAAGGCAAAACTTTCATTTCTTCGATGTAACGGCACCTTGTTCAATTTTAAGACTTCTTCTATAAGTCGACTGACTTTAAGATGGATACCTTTGGTGTTAATCGTAGGAAAAGAAAATTCCATCCAAATGTCTTCAATATCTTTTACAACAACCCTGTAAGAATCATTAGCAGTTGCTGATCCTTTTGATTTAGCTTCTTCACGACGGCGCACAAAAAGGTAGTGCTCACAACATCTGCTTTTGAAGGAGTCATGGCTGCTGGGAATTCCTTAGGATATCCAAAGGTTGCATTTGAGGACTTACTTCTAGTAGTCATAGTTTATATTCAGAAGTAAAATCAAATTATATGTAATTTATAATTTATGATAATTCAAATTATAATTAAAGCAAATGCAAATTATTTCTATTTATCTGAAAAACTATTTCTGTTTATCTGAAACATAAAAATATCAAGCATTAAACAAACAACTTATCATGTAACATATAACAACATTAAACATATGCAAAGATGAAGGTAAGAAGGGAGGAGGGGCATGTGATAGGGGTAGTAGGGTAGCACATGCTTCATTTTTTAATATTTTGTTAAAGTGATAAAAAACTTCACATTGTGTACTTTTTAAGAAATAACATTTTTTCCCATTTAAATATATGCAAATATGAGGGTAAAAAAAGGGGTGGGGTATGTGCTAGGGGTAGCAGGGGTAGCACATGCTTGATATTTTAATATTTTGTTAAGATGATAAAATGAAACTTCTCACACAGTGTACTTTCTAAGAAATAAAAAAATTACCATTTTCCACCCGGCCTACTGCTCATCCTTCCAGAAAAAATAGGTTGAGAGATAAATGGGTGCCCTTGGTTCGGATTCCACGTTAAGTTGTAGGTCCAAGGTGGAGCAACGAGTTTTACCCCTGTCAGAATAAACAATTAGGGTGGAAGCAAAACCAAGGTAACCACGGTATAATATATATATATATATGAGGTCATATATATACTCGTATACACTAATTAAATCATTATCTTAATATCCTATGAAATCAAATATATACATATATGGATTTTAGGGATTTTTTTTTCACGCCTGAATGAAGTTCTTAATAACGCTTACATTCAACTCGACATCAAACACATTCATATTTGGAGAGTGAAAATGATCCATCATATTAGAAAACTAAGCTTGGATTACCGTTTCGAAGTCTAAACCAAACATTCATATACCTTCGTATGCTATTGAATTTTACGTACAAGGTTTCGCATTTGGGTTCATAAAATTTATATTCATAAATTTATCCCACGAAACTTTGTGATTTTATATATATATAGATATATATGCGCCTCGGTGGTGTAGTGGTTAACGTCGCTGACTGCAAATCCATCGGCCCGGAATCGAGACCCAGTGACGGCAGGCGGTGCGCAGCAGAACCCAGCTGTTCATCCTTCCATAATAAAAAAAATGGTTGGTAGATAAATTGACACCCTGGGTATCCTAGTGGTTAAAAAACTGGGCTGCTAGTGAGGTGTGGGTCGGATTCCACGTTAAACTGTAGGTCTAAGGTGGAGTGGCAAGCTTGACCTTCGTCAGAATGAACAATTCGAGCGGAAGCAAAACCAAGGTTATACATATAAAGTTCGATATACAGGGTGGGCCGTAAGTTTCCATACATAGGAAAAATTAAACGTTTGTTTTTATGTTTCAGATACCCTAAGAATATGCGTTTGACGTAAGATCTTGTTTACTGATGAAGCAAATTTTTACGTCAATGGAGAGGTTAATCGGCAAAACATACGTTATTGGAGTAATGCTAACCCTAACTGGCTGAGTCCGACGAAGATGCAAGGTGCCGGTAAAGTGATGGTGTGGGCCGGGATATGGGGTGACAGAATTATTGGACCAATTTTTGTCAGTGGAAATCTTAGTGCCGAAAGGTATCTTAACATGTTGCAAGAAGAGATTTTCCCATCCCTGCTAAACGAGGAAGGTAACTTCCCAGTTTACTTCCAGCAAGATGGAGCTCCACCTCATTATGGTCTTCACGTGCGTCGGTATTTGGATCAGCAGTTTCCGGATGCTTGGATTGGTCGGCGTGGTCCTGTGGAGTGGCCTCCCAGATCCCCAGATCTCACCCCCCTTGATTTCTATCTTTGGGGGCACTTGAAGGCCATGGTGTATCAGGAAAAGATACGAGACATAAATCATCTAAAGGAACGTATCACCAACGCCATTACAAGCATAACGTCAACTGTGCTAATGCGTGTTCATCAACAGTGGGGAACACGTATTGAAATGTGTTTTCAAAACAATGGCAACCATGTAGAGCATATTATATAAATAAAAATGGTTGTCCATAAAAAAATGTTTATTTTTCCTATGTATGGAAACTTACGGCCCACCCTGTATAATTCTTCAGTTTCGGTTTCAAAAGCTCATTAATTTTACCTTAGTTCTGATTTTTTCTTAGAAGTTTATAATCTAACTCCTAATAATTTAATGTCAAAATGAATCAGCAACATAAGGTGTATTCACTGACAACCTAAAGGAAGTCAGAGTATGCCCTGTATTTAAGTTAACTAACCCGAAAACTCCATTCAATTATTATCCTATTTCCAACTTTAAGGAAAGTATATAAAAAATCGTATACAGTAGACCTACTAAATTCTTAATCAATACGATATTTTAACTGAAACACAATTTGGGTTTAGAGGTGGGAATACTGTAAACGGAAGATGCCATAAACATACTATTAGAAAATGTCTTTCAGACTCTAAACAGCGGAAAAATACAGCCTTGGTCTTCCTCGATTTATCAAAAGCTTTTGATACATTTTCGCATGAAATTTTATTCAATAAAATTCACATTTACGGAATAAGAGTAAATCGTCGATTGGTTCAAATTGTACTGACAAATCGTCATCAATGCATAAGATTAAAAGATAGTCTATCTGACAAGACGATGCTAACTAGTGGGGTCCCACAAGAATCTATTCTCGGACCATAACTGTTTCTAATTCATGTCAACGATTTTCGACTCTCAACCACATTAAATTGTGTGCAAAATGCAGATTCTTCCCATTATAATTTAGACCTTCTGATAATGTTGCTGTCAATATGTTCAAAGTTGTTAATAAATAATCAACATACATCACCTATTCAACATACATCATCATCACTAACATCACTAATAACACAGGTCAACAAAAAAAATTTTTGTTTCGTTGCCAAGGAAATTCGTACGAATTTAGGGTATTTTGGGGTTGCTGAATTCCAAAATGAAAGTAGTTTTTCCGATTTGGCTCTAGTTCTTGAGATAATGAATACCCTCAATTAATAGGAAACGTAACCATAACGTGTGCATATGGGAAACTACCGGAACATTCTAGATGGTGAGACACGCGAATATTCTTTGTGTTTACTCCGCGATCATTCTAGAATATTCTCCCTCCGTATATAAGTCATCGGCCACCCAACCAGTAAGTAGGCTCCGCCTGAACATTAAATTTTTTGCATTTTTACGTGTTTCAATGGGGTACCAATTATCTCATAAATTAGAGCCAATCTAGCAAAACCGATGTCATATTCGGAATCAGCACCACAAAGTTACCCCAAAATCACTCTAATATGATTGGCAATAAAATGAGTGTTGACCAGTGTAATCATTTATTTTCTATTAAATATACAATTGATCATTTTATTTAAAATTATGTAAATAATCAAATACTACTTTTGAAAGTTTGTTTACCTTTTGTTTACTGTTATTATTGTTATTGTGAATATTAGATATACTTATAATAATAATAATAATAATAATAATAATAATAATAATAATAATAATTATTATTATTATTATTATTATTATTATTATTATTATTACTTATCTTATATGTATAATAAATAAATTGAATCCCATTAATTTTGCCTAAATCGCTTCCATGTTTCCAACAGCATATTCAGATTAGAATACTGAAAATATGTCAATGTCATATTAGATATCTAAATTGTACAGGTAAGTACTGAAAAGCTTTGTGCTTAGGTAAGATCCATTATTGATGCACTCAGGTAACACAACTATCTAAACACGACAATATGGCACCCGAAGTTACATAAGTAGGCTATGTATTGGGTTTGCAAAATTGGGATTTAATAATATAAAATATAGTAAATTTTTTACATAAATTAAAACAAAAATGAATTAGGATATAAATTCCAAGTAGGACTCGGGTAACTCTAGACAAAATACGTGACTTCCTGCACGAAAAAATTCAGACAGTTCTCAACGTGTTCTCATTGGAACATGTGACTTTTCTTTTGTTCAACCAATGGGGTGTAAGAAAATTGATCACGCGATGCCACACTATGAGTTCATCCAATTGTGTTTGTAAACATTCTTAGTTTCAAATAGTAGTGAAATAAATATAAAAATCATTTAATACTGCCAAATAGGTTGCATAAGTTAATTAAATAATATAAAACAGTTAGGAATTTGACACACTCATAAAATAGTGTATTCAAATTTGTTTGTAAGTTCCACGATCACGGTACAGAAAGCCCTGAAAACATTTTGGCGGGAGACGCAATCACAAATAGGAAGTTATGAACGAAACAAAAAGAAGAGAGCGCACAAGAATACCAGAGGATAGTCGGTAACAGCCATGCAGAGGAATAGGGAGTGGAGAAAAGGCTGAAACGAAATGGGGCCTACTTTTAAAATGAACTTTGGTCATTAAAATGGAGTTAATTTTCCCCTAGGGCCATCTTAAAGAAAATTTCCCTTCTTCCCTTGGCCTATCTTTGTCCCGCGTTAGGCCTACCCTTGCTCCGCGTTAGGCCTACCCTTGCTCCGCGTTAGGCCTATTCTTGCCCCGCGTTAGGCTTATCGTTGCCCCGCGCTAAGCCATATTTCCATTTCCTTAGGCCTATTCCTCTTTTATAATTATATAGCGTAAGTGTAATTTAATTCATTCGGTGAACAACTATAAGAGTAAATATTAAACCTTTGTTGTGTTTTATAATAACAGTGGAAGTTATAGTTGTACAGGGTGTTTCAGGTAGACCCTAGAAATATGGAAAAGAAACACTTCATATTAGTTACGGAATTACTATGTCAAACTTCAAATACCAAATACAAACTACAAATTCAGCCAATTTGTAGTGTGTATTTGGTATTTGAAGTTTGTCGACCTGAAACAACTTGTAGTTTAAAAATTCGTGATAGAGACACTCATTAACCCTTTCGTGCCCAGTGTCACTTTACTGATTTTGTTCTGGCTAACGCCAGACGATTTTATTCAGTCTCGGAAAGAACATCTTATATAAAAGTGTAAGGGGTTCTCTGTTGCAAGACGTTTGCCAATACGAAGGAGGTTAAGCAACCTTGAAATACCACCACCTTCCCACGTTGAAATCAGCATTCCTTTGTTTTGAAAGACTTTCATAAATCTGAATTAATATACCCTATACATCTCTCTCTCTCTCTCTCTCTCTCTCTCTCTCTCTCTATATATATATATATATATATATATATATATATATATATAATGTAAACCCACAAAGAAAAAGAAAAATGATTCCAAGGCCTTTCGTGTATTCAGAAGTACACCTCGTCATTCCCTGACGAGGTGTACTGAATACACGAAAGACCTTGGAATCATTTTTCTTTTTCCCTGTGAGTTTACATCATTCATTCATTTCACGTGTTAATTGTGAAATTCATCCCATGTATATATATATATATATATATATATATAATGTAAAGAACGACGCTTGTGTAGAAGAGCATCCGCACAAGATGAGGAAAGAGAACGAGCAAATGAATCGAACCCGGGATCATCTAATTGCCCGTCGGATATGCTAACCACTACACCAAGGTCCCCGATCAGTCAGAACTCGTAATTCTCCTACATACGAGCGGAATCGAATGCCCTGAGGGAGCACCTTCTCATGCACACAGTATTGCCTCATTTTTCATTTGCTCGTGCTCTCTCCTCATCTTGTGCGGACGCTCTTCTACACAAGCGTCGTTCTTTACATTAATTATACTGCGTGTTATTTGCAGTTAAAATATACTCGTGTATATATATATATATATATATATATATATATATATATATATATATATATATATATAATACAGTAAATTAATATGACATTATGATAAAGTACATGATTTTAATTCTTGCACCTCAAATATTACAATTATATGAAAACTTATAATGTTTTTCATGAAATTATATTTTTTCTATACAGTATAGAATTTACTGTGTCGTTGAAAGTTTTACTCTTAAAGTTGAGAGGAACATATCTTGTTTTTGTAAGTCTTCTGTGACTGTCTTTTGGTAATTGTTCACAGTATGGTCTTTAACTCGTGGTTCTTTGATGTAATGCTTCGTTGACAATCTTCTTGGATTTGTTCTCATCGAAGCCCTTGCGAACAGATCTGTATTAGTGAGGTAGTACTTTGGACTTCTTTTACAAGGAGGTTTTAAAACACAAGCCATTTTTTTGAGTCAGTAGTATAGGAACTTCCCGAAGGAACTGTTGACTGAATGGATGACTTGATAGATAATAGGATCGATAGATGGACAGAAGAGTTAGATTGGGTTAGTTAGGTCCAAGTACGTCCAGAAAACTGGGCTACAGTTTTTGAAATGACCAATCATGGATCAGTAAACTGTAACCAATAATGAACTATGTTTCATTTCTTTCCAAAGGTTTACCAGTCAAACTGAATAAAATAAAAACGAAATCGTCATAACTTAAAAGATATTTTAATTAAAAAATGAAAATAAATATAAAATAACTTGCATTATACATAAAATACTTAATAACTTTTTACCTAAATTAAATAAGATGCGTTACAATTAAAATCCTTAAAATTGCCACCTGAAATATAAATAAAACAAGTGTATGACGTTTTTCCAAATACAATATTAATATATTTCTATATTAATATCATCGACGCACTTGAAAACAATAAAAAATTATGATGTAATATACTCAGACTTTGTCAAGGCATTCAACAAGCGTGATCATGGAATCAGTAGCACATAAAATGAAACACATAAGTATAGCAGACAAAATAGGAAGATGGCTTTCTAACTTCCTCAGAGAGTGTCAAAAGTGGATACAATCCAAGGAATATCATCAGAATTGGAGGTATATAGCTCTGTACCACAACGAACAGTTTTAGTTCCACTACTATTCATAATTACGTCAACCGATTTAGAGAGTAGGCCCTACAGTAACATCCTTTATTGATGACACAAAAATTAGCAGAAAAATTTGAAACCCGGATGACAGAAACTTTACAAAGAAACGGATACAAACAAAATATATAAATAGTCAGGAGACAACATGAAATTTAACACTGAAATTTTTCAGTTCTTAAGAAACAGAAATGAGGAAATAAAACATAAGAACTACTGTGCCCTAAATTTGTTTGTTTAAATATTTAATTACAAATATATACAGTTTACATTGATGACTGTAATTTAATTATTAAATATAGTTGCTGAATACAGTTGTGAACCACCTTTAGCACGCGTGCGCGCTTTACAGGCGAAATCTACTAATTAGATATAATTATAATAATTATATAATAGACATGATTACAAGATTTTTATAGATTTTTATAATAGACTTAAAAGACTAAAGGGAACCTACAGACTCTAGCAATAAAAATCTAAAACATAAGGATTCTGACATCAATACGATGCCGATAAAAATATACAAATTAGTTCCATAACAGTCTAAACTCTAAAGGAAGTCATTTAAGCTGTATTTAAATCGGGAAACCAAACACTCTATCCAATTATTGCCACATTTCCGTATTGCCAATTTTAAGTAAAGTATCTGTAAAAATCGTGTACAATAAACTTACTAAATTCTCAGTCAAATACGATATTTTAACTGAAACACTTTCCCCTTGTGGTTCTTCTTTAAAGAACGCGTTTCTATCGCATATCAATTTGTCAGTTTTTGGGATACTGAAAGATGATTCGTACTGAGCTCTTAATATTTCAGATACTTCTGTTAGATCATCAGATAAAGCACTGTTCTCATTTTTTAAAGGTCCGATAGTCGCATGGTTTTTCGACTTTCTGTTTAGCCTTTATCGCTTCTATAGCGTCTCCTTCTTTTTCTGTATGCTTCTCGATTAGTTCCTGTATGACAACATCGATACTTTGCAGTTTATCATTTAATATTTTTCTGATGTTGTTATCTTTACAATTACTTAATTTTGCAGCCACTCTTTTTCTCTTTCGAAACAATGCCCTCTTTTGTCTTTCGAACCTGGTTCTCTTTCCTCTTTGTTGTATCTTTGGGACATGTTTTTCCACAATTTCTAACGTCTTCTCCTCTAATGTCATTAGCATCTCCTCCATTGTCTTGGCCTCGAAAATGGTTTTCCAATCTATTACTTCCATGCTGGATGTCACATCTTCCCAGTTTATAGCTTTGGAGTGAAAATTAAAAATTTCGAATTTGCTTCTTTCTGTTGTGCGTGTTCTTTCCTTTCCTGTTGCCTTTATATTAGTTGTTATTTAAATGATGTTGTGGTCCGATATCATAATTGGGGATATTTCTACATTATCAATTAGATTACTGTTGTTTGTGAATACCAAATCTAGGCAGTTGTTTTTTCTTGTATTTTCTGTTATTTCTTGCGTTAACATAAATTCATCAGCTAGAGCTAGTAGCATTTTTACCTGCTCCTGGTCTTCTCGTGTGCCCACCTTGTCCTGGTGTATGCATATATTTTTTCCTATCCTTTTATATTTCATGAATGAAAAATTAAAATCACCACAGAGAAAAATATTTGGGGTTGGAGAGTGTAGATCTTTTACAAAGTTTCTTACCTCTGTAATGGAAACTGAAAATTTTGAGGTTGGCCTGTTTGGGGGTCTATACATTACAATTAGTACCATATTTAGTTTTTCAGTTTTTGCTGCTACACATTCTACGTAGCTGTTTGAGGTACTGATAGCCATTTCTGCTATGTGCCTTTCGCTTGTGTAAATAGCACATCCTCCTTTACGTCTCACTGTTCTGTCGGCTCGGAGGATGTTATAGTTGTCAATTTGTATTTCTTTTTCGTCAATACAGGACTCACAATTTCTACAGTTCGCCTGGCAGTCCTTTAGATGAGTTTCTGTGAGACATGCAAAGTCTGCTCCAGCTTCTTGCATGAGTCCTTTCAGGTATAAAACTTTGTTCGTGGAATGGTTTGATTTAAGGCCCTGAATGTTGGCTAGGATTATTTTTATTTTTTCTCTTTCGTTTTCGCATACAGGTGGTTCCGATTTGTTTTCCAATGGGGGTGCCGGTTTCGTTGCCTTGTGGTCCTCCGAGAAATTACCTCTTTTTATCTTTGTCGGTACCTGTTGTCCCGATAACGCATGAAGTGCCTTTGTTCGTACCTTCTGTCCGGCTCTCGGATTCCTATATTTGTCAGCTGGTTTTGTAATTGCTGGATAGTATTTAGCAGCTGAAATGTGTTGGCTGTGTCTAAAAAATTGGCACTCTTCTTTGATATTCGTTTTTTCTGTTCACTCGATGCGTTCCTTTGAGGGTGGTAGTACCGGTATTTTTTTCCGTATTTGCAACTCCCATATCTTGCATAAGTGTTGCAGACCGTAAGATGATGGAACTTCATTTCTTATCAAATTTGCAGTATCCACTTGTGTAATGCGTGTTGCATAATGTGGGATCTGCATATATGCATTGCCCATCCAGATATCTGCAGTTCCCTTTCGCGTAGTATTTACATACGATATTTTCTACGCTTCTATCTTTTCTTATTATTTTCAAAGTTCTTAATTTTGGTATTATCATTATTTTTCCTTGGCTGTTTATTTTCTACGTTTTTAGTTATCTTTTTATTATTTCGTTCGTTGGACCGTTTGACTACTTCGCAACTTTTACTTATTTCTTTTCTTTTATCTATGTCTTCTTTCCATATTATATTGTTTATATTGTTATTCGTTATGATGCTGTTATTCGTTATTTCGTCTTCTCTCTCATCCACCCGGTTTTTCATTGGGACCATCCGGACCCATGTGTCCCATTATTTCATTCTTTTTTGTAACTTTCGAGTCTGCTATCTCCATTTCTTTAAAGACCGCGAAAGAATTTACGGTCTGTGTACATACGCCACATAGAAATTTGATCCCCACGACGTGTTTCGCGTTCGAGACAAGAGGTATTTTCCTATCATTCCAATTCATGCAGATAAAGTCATTCAGTCGTTGACAGAAATCATATCTAATCGCCAAGTTTTCCGTTGTTACCAGATTGCACAAATTACAGATTAAGTGAGAATTTGGACCCATAGCCATGTTATTCCTTAATTAGTATAAAAAGAAATATCCACACAAATTCTTTATTTATTTATTTTTATTTCTATTTCTTTCCTTTCGATGGTCGAGGGTATTTCGAGGGTTTTCTGACCTTTGCGTTTCATGACCTTTTTCCTGCCCTGTTTCAAACTTTCTCGAATGCCAACCGCATTTCGTTTTGAATATATACGTTAAAACTGGTGATAAATTATGTAAACTGTATTGCACTTTCTTAATTTTAGTGAATTTCACTTTATAATTTATATGCACGGATTCACTGATACTTTATACACTTTCGGATATAAACAGAATAAACCGCCGAGTAGATTATTCCCTTCTAATTTGGGTGTTAAATATGTTAAATAGAGAGAGCAAGACAGCACGTCCATTCACCACACAGTACAAATAACTATATATATATATATATATATATAGAGGCTACTGTAGTGGCAGAGACGTTTTCAAATACTTTAGCGATGTTCCATCAACACAAACACGACCAAGATGACGTCACACAAGCACGACTAAGATGACGTCAGAGCGTGGGAATATTTCAAGGCATCACACCTCAATTTTGTTACAAGGACTTCTGGACGCGCCTTGATCTCTCTCTTCGAACACCAGCAATAACACGCAAGCCATCACCACGTGAACACTATTTGTGCAGGCCCCATCTTGGCCTGGTGTCATTCACTTTACTTTATATAAAGACTAATCATTACCTCGCGAGTTATTAATATTGAAGTCATTATTCTTTCAACTGTAAACAACCAACATATTTTGTCTAATTCATAAATAATTAATTTATTTTTGTTTAATAAAGGAAGAAAACTTATTCTATCAATCAACCTAATTAATAACTTAATTTGATCTGCAAAGATCTGGTGACCTCGGCCTAAGCATTTGTCATTAACAATCAATTAACCATTATTATCATTATTATTATTATAGTGCCGACTTTACACAATAAATTGTGTGTGTGTGTATATATATATATATATATATATATATATATGCATTTAACTGCAATGACCACGCAGTATATAAATGAATAGAAACGAGACGTGCAGAGACGCTCCTTATTTACGTCGTTTCTATTCATATATATATATATATATATAAAACCTTTGGTTAGCTACTGCCCGAATTGTTCATTCTGACGAAGGTCAAGCTTTTCACTCCACCTTAGACCTACAGTTTAACGTGGAATCCGAACCACGCCCCACCAGCAGCCTAGCGTCTTAACCACTAGGCCACCCAGGGTACCCACTTACCTACCAACCACTTGCTTTATTGTATGGAAGGATGAACAGCTGGGTTTTGCTTCGCGCCGCCCGCCATATATCAGACTACTCAAGGATTTTATACACAAAACCTAATTATACAATAGAAACTGCAGGAAATGCAGTAAATGTATGGAATGCAATTCTCATGTACTGTATATCAAGCAGGCTTCATCACTAAATGTATCTCGCAAATCACTAAAAATGCACTTCATTAGCTCCATCTGCTGTAGAAGTTCACTATTGCCGTTTTTCTTTAGTAATCATTTTTGTAATCAACTATTTAAAATATGCTAATTTCATTAAGCAACTTTAATTTCGTAATTCCTTTTTATATTTTTTTATTAAATTAGTGCCAAGCGTCACTTTACTGATTTTGTTCTGGCTAACTCTAGACAATTTTATTCAGTCTCGGAAAAAACCTCTGGGCACTAATGGGTTAAGCATAATTTATTTTCTACTAAATATACAATAAATTATTTAATTTAAAATTATGTAACATTTTGTAAACTTGATTTTGTATTTATTGTTTTTATTATTATCATTATTGCTTTATTATTATTTTTTGTTGTCACTATTACTATTACTTGCAACTTTCAATATTTTTATGTAATAAACTAAATGCCATTAATTTTGCCTAAAAAGCCTCCATGCTTCCAAGGGCATATTGAGATGAGAGTACTGTGAATATGCGAGTATTAATGTCATAAATATCTAAAAATTGTGAAAGTCGGTCACTTCTACTCTTTTCTGAATAAACTTTTGAAGTTCTAAGTTTTATATATATATATATATATATATATATATATATATATATATATACAGTATACATATTCAATAAAACCACGAAGGGAAAAGAAACACAGAGTGGTGCTCAAGCGCTTTCGTCTAATGACATCCTCAGGAACACTGGAGTGAAAAGGTAGTTCAAGTCTATATATAGGTTACAAAATATATATATATATATATATATATATATATATATATATACAGGGGTTGGACAAAATAATATGAACACCTTGATAAATGGCGGTTTTTATTCTTAATATGGAGTTGGTCCTCCTTTAGCGGCAATAACAGCTGCAATGAGTCGGGGAATTGATTCATACAGCTTTTGGACAGTGGCTAGAGGAATCCTGAGCCATTATTCGAGCAAACCCTGCTCCAGTTCCTCCAAAGACGCCGGCGGTGGGAATCGGCTTCTGACCTGCTGCTCCAACTGACACCACAGATGCTCGGTAATGTTAAGATCCGGGGATTGTGGAGGCCAATCCAAGCGTTCTACTTCACTAACATGCTCTTCAAACCAGTTTTTAACGACCCCAGCGGTGTGGATTGGTGCATTATCATCCTGGAAGACGGCGCCACCATTGGGAAACAGCGTTTGGACCATGGGATGGACCTGGTCAGCCAATATTGACAGATAGACCTGGGCGTTAACCCTACCATGCAGTACTACAGCTGGGCCGAGAGTATTCCACGATATTGCTGCCCAAACCATCACAGATCCGCCTCCATGCTTAACGGTTGGGGTCAGGCAGTCGGGTCATAAGCATCTTTAGGCTGTCTCCAGACGTAAACTCGACCGGAACATGGAAATAGCGTAAAGGAGGATTCGTCGGAGTAGACTACATTCTTCCACCGGTCCTTTGACCAATTCTTATGGTCATTGCACCATTTTCTGCGCCGCTCAATGTTGATGTGCGAAAGGAAGGGTTTGGCAATTGCAGCCCTCCCATGGTATCCAGCTCCATGGAGCTCGCGACGTACAGTTCTGGTCGATACCGGGCTTGCAAGATGCTGGTTATGCTCTGCAGTCACTTTTGGAGCTGTGGTCTTATGGTTCTTTGTCACAATGCGCTTTAGCACCGGCGGTCTCGATCACACAGCTTCTTCTTGCGTCCACTATTGCATTTGTCGGTGCTTGTCTTTCCATGGTTTTGGTATGCAGACATGACCATAGAGACAGTTCCTCTGGATACATTGAACATCTGAGCGGTTTTCGTCACCGATGCACCAGCCATCCGCGCTCAGACAATTTGCCCTCTTTGGAAGTCTGACAGGTCTTTCATAACTGCTAATTCATGATTCACTCAGATCTGTAAAAACAACGTGAGGGTTATAACATGACGTATACACTCTCTGTTACGCATTTAAATAGGTTTGCCAGTCATTTGACCGTTTACTTTGTGTCTGAGCAGTCCGTAAAGATAACCGGTGAAATCGGCGGGTGTTCATATTATTTTGTCTAACCCCAGTATATATATATATATATATATATATATATATATATATATATATATATATAGTAAGTATAGAAATAAAAATTGTGGGAGGAGCAAACACATTTGTACGGAAAACTTGCAATTTTAGCACTTTGACCGAAATTCAACATAAGCTCAAATGGCTTATTTTCAACCAATTTTTTTATAGTTATTGTCTGAATGATACATAGGTCACAAAAAAATAAAGAAATGAAAATAAATATAAATTGGAAACAAAAATAGACAAAAAAAATTACAAAATGATGCCTAAATGATATATAGGTCACAAACGAAATAAACATAAAGAAATAAACACACAGATAAAAACATAAAAATTGTAAGCGGAGCATACAAATTCAAGCTCAATTGGATAGTTTACAATCAATTTAATAGATGATGCCGAAATGATATATATGTCACAAAGAGATAAGGAAATAAACTTAAAAAATAAATTGAAAAATAAATTGTAAGAGAAGCATACAAATTTATAAGGGAAAAATTACCAAAAGTTTTTATAGTTATTGTCTGAATCATACATAGGTCGCGAAAGAATAAAAAAATTCAAATAAATATAAATTGGAAAAAAATGATGCCTAAATGATATATAAAGAATATAAGAATATATGAGATATATAGATATATAAGAAAATATATAAGCAATATATAAGAAATATATATATATATATATATATATATATATATATATATATATATATATATATATATATATATATTAGGGTGGCCCTTAGTTGTATGTGGTTTTCTGAAATGAAATATTTTTCATCTCCCAACCTCCAAAGTTGTTCTAATCCATGTAAAAATGCTCTGTGTAAAATTTCAGCTCAATCAGACAATATTAAGATGGCCCCCCCCAAAGGCCCTAAAGTTTCAGATTTTAACAATATTGATATTTTTTCAGATAACACCGTTTTTATCTTCTTTACAGTGTTTTATTCGAAAGAAATATAGAATATGATCGAAAGAGAATTCAATTTACAATAAATTTAGTTATAACCATTATTTACTTAAAACCAAAATTGGACGAGATATTCACGGAAATTGAAAAGTATCATAAGTGCGTAAAAAAACCGCTTCTGGAAGGTTCTAGAAAGTTCTGCGCCTGCGGCCTATATAAGCGGCGTAATTATTTGCTGTAAATAAAATTCACTTTCGATTATGCTTTGTGATTATTTTCCCAAACAAAGTTTGCAAATGAATTATAAAGGTTTTATATAAGAAATACCAGTTATCGGTGAATTTTGAAACTTTAGGGCCTTTGGGGGCCACCTTAATATAGTCCAATTGAGCTGAAATTTTGCAAAGAGCACTTTTTTATATATTGAAGAAGATTTGGGGTTGGGAGCAAGTAATTTCAAAAGTTGAAAAATAGGGGCCACCCTAAATTATATATTATACATAAGGGAAAAAATTACCAAAGGTTTTTAGTTATTGTCTGAATGATACATAGGTCACAAAAGAATAAAGAAATAAAAATAAATATAACTTGGAAAAAATTACAAAATGATGCCTAAATGATATATAAAGAAATATAAGAAAATATAAGAAATATATAACATATATAGAAAATATATTAGAAATATAGGAAATATATGCATACACATAATAAATACATACATATACAAATACACACACACACACATATATATATATATATATATATATATTATATATATGTATATATATATATATATATATACACATTTAAGCAGAAAGCAACAGACAAGGAAAGAAACATCCATCAAGTTGGAAAGGGACTATATTTTGTATATGCAACGTTCAAGCACAAACTATGCTCATCCTCAGGCAAAATTCTAAAAAGTTAAAAACATAATATTAAAAACCATAATGACATTAACAAATTAAAATAGGGAAAAAATCCACAAGCATTAAAAACAAAGTCACACTAAAAAAATTCTAAAAAGTTACAATTAAAACCATAATGACTATTATGAAACAAAAGCGAACATTAACAAGCTTTAAAACAATAAAAGTGACACTAAAACGAACAATGATAACAGCTATAAAATACAAAATGTAAAACTCAAAAAACTAAAAAATCCACAGGCTATCTTTTAAAACACTAAAAATTAAAAACCACACTAAAAGGAACACACCTTAAGTCTAAGCAGCACAGATTCGAGGCAAAACTAAAAAAACAGAAACATCTAAAACCAAGTAAAGGTTGGTTGTTCAAGATGTTCAGTTTAGACGGAGGGGAAACGGATGAAATATCAGAGTTAAGCGAAGGGGAGTTTTTTAATATAACTTAGCTAATTTTAACATTTTAGATTCCGCTCCGTGTGAGCAAACGTTAAGACTTCTAGAATCCCTGTATATTAAAACAAACTCCCCTTCGCTTAACTCTGATATTTCATCCGTTCCCCTCCGTCTAAACTGAACATCTTGAACAACCAACCTTTACTTGGTTTTATGTTTCTGTTTTTTAGTTTTGCCTCGGAATCTGTGCTGCTTAGATTTAAGGTGTGTTCCTTTAGTGTGGGTTTTTAATTTTTTAGTGTTTTAAAAGATAGCCTGTGGATTTTTAGTTTTTGAGTTTTACATTTTGTATTTTATAGCTGTTATTCATTGTTCGTTTTTAGTGTCACTTTTATTGTTTTAAAGCTTGTTAATTGTTCGCTTTTGTTCATAATAGTCATTATGGTTTTTAATTGTAACTTTTTAGAATTTTTTAGTGTGACTTTGTTTTTAATGCTTGTGGATTTTTTCCCTATTTTAATTTGTTAATGTCATTATGGTTTTTAATATTATGTTTTTAACTTTTTAGAATTTTTGCTGAGGATGAGCATAGTTTGTGCTTGAAACGTTGCATATACAAAATATAGTCCCTTTCCAACTTGATGGATGTTTCTTTCCTTGTCTGTTGCTTTCTGCTTAAATTAAAATTGAAGCTGCCAGAAGCGGCCTTCACCAATATGTTATATATACATATACACACATACAATATATATAATATATATATATATATATATATATATTATATATATATATGAAAATTATTTCACGAAAGTAAACACGTGAAAAATATTTATGATGAATAAAACCACGAAGGAAAGGAAACACAAAAGGTGCTCAAGCGTTGTCTAATGACATCCTCAGGAACATTGAAAGTACATAAAAGGTTACGGCCTATATATAGGTTACAGAAAAAAAAATAAATAAATAAAATAAATAAATAAATAAATAACATACATACACACAAACTATATATATATATATATATATATATATATATATATATATATATCTACACACACACATATATATATATATGCAATAAACGGAGAAGTAAAAATTAACAAAGGGGCATACAGATTTGTAAGGAAAATATCGATTTTAGCACAAGATCAAATGAATTATAAAAATACAAATTTCTACTGGAAATCTGCCCGGGTTAACACTTGCCTTTTTATGTCAAGTTTCGATATAATAAAAATAAAATGAAGATTAAAAGTTAATAAAGTGGCATACAAGTTTACCAAAGATTTAGCGTCTACCCTTTTTATCTAAATCTATTTTGAAGGAATTCAAAACAACAGGATCGAGTGAAAAAGACCTTTGCTTATGTTGAAGTTATTTGAAAGTTGGATAATGGCAGCACTCAAGAATATTTCTGTTAACATGCTGCTAGAGTGAAATAAACACAAGCATTATCCAATCAATACAGTGGGTAACTTGACAAATGGACAAAAAGAGCACTGGACAACTGTCCTGTTCTAACGGAATATTGATGCTGTTTTATACGTGTGTGCAAATCCTTTCCCGTCTGACCTATGTAAAGGAATCACTTTTACAGCCAATTTTATAGATAATGCCTGAAATTGGTAGGGCTATTTTTACTATGATATTTTCACAATATTGTTATATGAAAATACTACATTAATATCCAAAAGTTTAAGTACATTAGCAATGCCTAAAAAGCCCGGGAAAAATGGAAGTACTAAAATATTTTTGACAAAGTACGAGTGTTTTATTGACACGATAGAAAGTTCGTTTTGCCTTGTTGAGACAAGATTCCATAACGCAGATGGATAACACAGATCACTTCCAATACCGTTGATTTTTTCCAATTCGGCATCGATGTATTCCGGACTGGCGATCCTAAGGGCGCGGAGAAACATTGATGAAAAAATGGCCTTCTTAGTGGGGGTGTCATGTCCCGAGTAAAAGTGTACGTAGGACAAATTGTTTGTTGTTTCCTTTCCTTCGTGGTTTTATTCATCATATATATATATATATATATATATATATATATATATATATAAGAAATACACATACAACAACAATAAATTGAAAAATATAATTGTAAGAAAAGCATACAAATTTATAAGGGAAAAATTTTTTTTTTTTTAACCAAAGGTTTAGCAACCTGCCCTTGTTTAAATCCATTCTGAAGGAATTCAGAGCAACGGGATCGAGTTGAAACAGACCTTTGCTCATGTTAAGGTTATTTGTAAGTTGAATTATAGCAGACTCAAGAATATTTCTATTAACAATGTTGCTGAGTGAAACAAAACTGAAGCATTATTCCAATCAATACAATGGGATAACTCTGACAAATGGACAAAAAGAGCACTGGACAACTGTCCCGTTCTAACGGAATATTGATGCTGTTTTTACACGCGTTTGCAAATCCTTTCCCGTCTGATCTATGTAAAAGGAATCACATTGTTTACACCCAATTTTATAGATAATGCCTAAATTATTGGTAGGGCTATTTTTTACTGATATTTTTCACAATATTGTTATATGAAAAAACTACACTGATATCCAAAAGTTTAAGTACATTACCAATGCCTAAGAAGCCCGAGAAAAATGGAAGTGGAAGTACTAAAATATTCTTTGACAAGGTGCGAGTGTTATTATTCACACGATCGAAGGTTCGTTTAGCCTTATTAAGACAAGATTCCATGAACGCAGATGGGTAACACAGCTCACTTCCAATACCGTTGATATTTTCCAATTCGGCATCGATGTATTCCGGACTGGCGATCCTAAGAGCGCGGAGAAACATTGAGGAAAATATGGCCTTCTTAATGGGGTGTGATGTCCAGAGTAAAAGTGTACGTAGGACAAATCAATATTCCGTTAGAACGGGACAGTTGTCCAGTGCTCTTTTTGTCCATTTGTCAGAGTTATCCCATTGTATTGATTGGAATAATGCTTCAGTTTTGTTTCACTCTAGCAACATTGTTAATAGAAATATTCTTGAGTCTGCTATAATTCAACTTACAAGTAACCTTAACATGAGTAAAGGTCTGTTTCAACTCGATCCCGTTGCTCTGAATTCCTTCAGAATAGATTTAAACAAGAAGGGCAGGTTGCTAAACCTTTGGTAAAAATTTTTTTTTTTTCCCTTATAAATTTGTATGCTTCTCTTAGAATTTTATTTTTCAATTTATTTTTGGATGTGTATGTCTTATATATATATATATATATATATATATATATATATATATACATATACAGTATATGTGTGTGTGTATATGTGTATATGTATGTATTTCTTATGTGTATGCATATATTTCTTATATATTTCTTATATTTTCTTATATTTCTTTATATATCATTTAGGCATCATTTTATAATTTTTCCAATTTATATTTATTTTTATTTCTTTATTCTTTTGTGACCTATGTATCATTCAGGCAATAACTATAAAACCCTTTGGTAATTTTTTCCCTTATATATATATATATATATATATTTCTTATATATTGCTTATATATTTTCTTATATATTGCTTATATATTTTCTTATATATCTTATATATCTCTTATATATTCTTATATTTCTTTATATATCATCATTTTTTTTCCAATTTATATTTAATTGTATTTTTTTATTCTTTTGTGACCTATGTATGATTCAGACAATAACTATAAAAACCATTGGTAATTTTTCCCTTATAAATTTGTATGCTTCTCTTACAATTTATTTTTCAATTTATTTTTAGATTTATTCCTTTATCTCTTTGTGACATATATATCATTTCGGCATCATCTATTAAATTGATTGTAAACTATCCAATTGAGCTTGAATTTGTATGCTCCGCTTACAATTTTTATGTTTTTATCTGTGTGTTTATTTCTTTGTTTATTTCGTTTGTGACCTATTTATCATTTAGACATCATTTTGTAATTTTTTTTTTATCTATTTTTGTTTCCAATTTATATTTATTTTCATTTCTTTATTCTTTTGTGACCTATGTATCATTCAGACAGTAACTATAAAAAAAAAATTGGTTGTAAATAAGCCATTTGAGCTTATGTTGAATTTCGGTCAAAGTGCTAAAATTGTTAGTTTTCCGTACAAATGTGTTTGCTCCTCCCACAATTTTTATTTCTATACTTACTATATATATATATATATATGTATTTGTAACCTGTATATAGACTTGAACTCCCTTTTCACTCCAGTGTTCCTGAGGATGTCATTAGACGAAAGCGCTTGAGCACCACTGTTTCTTTTCCCTTCGTGGTTTTATTCATCATAAATATTTTTCACGTGTTACTTTGAAGTAATTTTCATATATATATATATATATATATATATATATATATATATAACGTAAAAAAGTGTAAAATAAATCGTAATAAGTGGTTTTTTTATTTTAGCTCTATTTTTTAAATAAATTTTTATATAGAATTCTAAATAAAAATTAATAATGTTACTTCGTTTCCTTTAAAGTCGGATGAGAAAGAAAGGGAGAGATAGATAGATAGATAGAGACAGATAGCTAGATAGAAAGAGAGATATTTCGGCTGTGTTATCAGACAGTGATCACTGTTTATGATATGCTTTTAGGGTCCATTCGTTTATTTACTCGAAGAACTGCATTTCCCCGAGGGTGTGGTCGGCTGAGTGGCCTTAGATGTTTGTTTTCAAACTATTTTATTAGGTTTTTCTTTTATGGTTTTTTCTTTTTATTATTTACTTCAGTATTCGCAGAAATAACGTTCGTTGAAAACTATCATTCTACTGAAAGTTGTTTTAGTTTGATCACTGATATTAAATTCGAAACACAATATAAGACAAACATCGGCAGGAAGTATTTGAGAGACGAGTTCCCTGTAGAAAATTTATTTTGCAAAGTATACCATATATGGTAACCTTGGTTTTCCTTTCTCCCGAATTGTTCATTCTGATGATGGTCAAATGTTGCGCCACCTTAGACCTACAGCTTAACGTGGATTTCGAACCACGACCTACTACGAGTGATCAAAAGACAGAATATATATATATATATATATATATATACACGGTGAACCAAAAGTAGGTGGACAGTAGGTTGAATACGGTTTGTGTTATATTATATTATAACTATGGTGTTCATTATAACTATGGTGTTTGTGTTTTATTATATTAAATATTATAACTAAATTTATTTAAATTTTATTTTGTATTATAGTATACAAAAAAATTAAATATGTATTCTCAAAATAAACGTTATCATTTACTGTCCACCTACATTTGGTTCACCCTATATATAACGTTTTTTTTGCAAAATCGGTCTTTTTGCAAATTCTCCGGGTCAGTTTGCAAAGAAACCAAAACAATAGTAATTTTACAAAATGACCTTAAATGTTTGATCCTTTTGCAAAAACACACAAAAATCGGCCACTTTGCAAAATCACCAATAAAACTGGGCAACACGTATTTTAATGAATGATATCTGACACTTGATTCTAGGTAATTTGGGTGCGCTGAATACGAATTTCAACTCGGTTTGGCTCTATCAGGTCCTGATTCTTGTCGACAGCCTATGTGCCATTTTCCAGATTTTTCAAATTAGGACTAAAAAATTAAGTCATGTGTTAAATTTTTTTTTCAAGTTTCATGAATACAAGCAGTTCAAACTACAGTAAAATTACATTATAACGATAGAAATGACTTAAAATAAAAAAAAAAAACAGATATGAAGCTTTCACTGTGGCAAAAATTTTCTTTTGTAAGACTTTCTAGCGTATTTGCTTGTTGATGGCAGGTCTCTTTTCAAGCACCAGCAGTAATCAGCCATCATGTGGGAATCCCAGCGGCCTTGGTACCGTTCCTCCATAATTTTGATATCTTGGAGGAATCTCTCCCCTTGTTCGTCACTTACATCACCTAAATTACTTGGAAATTGGTCAAGATGGCTATTCAAAAATGCATTTTTATGCTCATATTGCAACCTAACTCTTTGTAGTCCCTTAAAAGTTTTTTTACGATTTCTTCGTAGTTATCTGCCCTATAATTGCCTAAAAAGTTTTCTATCAAGTCCACGAATGAGAACCAGCCATTTTTTTCGCGTTCATTCATGACATTAGGAAAATTGCTGTCTTTAATCATTGTTCTTATTTGTGGACCGTCGAAAATTCCCGCCTTGATTTTTTCATAACTTAAACTTGGAAATTTTGAAGTTATGTATTTGAAACACTCGCCGTTCGTATCTAAAGCTTTTACATATTGTTTAATGAGGCCTAGTTTTATATGCAGAGGAGGAAATATGATTTTATCTCTGCTCACTAAAGGTGGATTAATTACGTTTTTTTCTCCGACAGTAAGTGATGTTCGTGCTGGCCAGATTTGTTTGAAATAATGTTCTTCCTTGGCTCTGTTGTCCCATAAGCAAAGGAAGCAGGGATATTTAGTATACCCTCCTTGTTGTCCTAGCAGAAAATTAACCATTTTTAAGTCAACACATATGATCCACTCGTGCTCCCTATATTTGATAAGATTTAAAACCTTTTCTATATGTTCATACTTTTCTTTTAATTTTGTTGAGTGCCCAATCGGTATCGAGCCGTATAGATTGCCATTATGCAACAACACACACTTAAGACTTCTTTTCGAACTGTCTAAAAACAAGCGCCAATCATTTGCATCGTAAGACTCAACCCCCATCTTCTTTAACAAACCAACTATGTCGCAGCAATATACTAAACTATCCTCTGTTCTAAAATATTTAACAAGTTCTTCTTCTCTTTTTCTGTAAAATGAAATGTATGTGTTTGAAGTAAGCAAGTTTTTCTCTTTAAGTCTTGAAGCTAAAATTTCCGCAGCCTTTTTTGGCAAATTTAGATCCCTTACAAGATCATTCAACTCGGCCTGGTTAAACTTTTGCGGATCGTTTTGACTTTCAAATACGCTGGGGTCAAAATCGGTGTCTGACTCCTCAAAGTGCATAACAATATTTTCAGGAACATCTTCAACTAATTCTTGAGTTGGCAGACCCTTAAATTTTGGAATGGGGATCTCATTTGAATGTAGCACAGGTCGTATCGCGGTGTCGAAATTTGGGTACTCGATACAATGTTTATTTTTCTTAGTGAAGCCCGAAGTCTTGACAAAGCAAAGGTAGCAATCGGTCTCGTGGTTAGTAGGCTCTCGCCACACCTGATATGGAAAAAAAATTGTAAAGCGTTAACAAAAGCGACGAGAGACTTGTTTTTATGAATTTTATCAAAAATTATCACCCAAACATTTAACATTTCTATGTGTTTCAACCTTATGCAATATTTGAGATTCTTATAAACATTTTCTGTAAATTTTTGTTTATGTACCTAAGTTACAATTACATTTAGATAAGTTACAGTATACTAGTGATTAAATTACGTAGTTTTATGAAATCATAAACTTACCATCGGAACTCCAAAAGGTATTTTTGAATCCGAACCCTTCGTCCAATGTCGCAGTCTTTCAATGCATATAGTGCAGGCTTTATGTGGAGCCCACGATTTATCTTGGTCCCCCAGTTTTATGCCAAAATAAGCTAAGTAAGCTCTTTTTACGAAGTCAGTTATATTTGCTCGTTGATGTGGAAGTGTAAAATTTCCACATATATAAGAAGGAATCAGGGTTGTTTTTGCATTTGAACTTTCTAGTGCTTGATGACATATTGCTTGATTGTTCTGCCAATTTGTAAAGGTATTTAAAGCCCTTAATTCATATAAATTTAAGAAAATCTGAAATATAAACACAAAAATTAGTTTAAATAGGTACTTATTATGAAATAGGTACTTACAATCTATGAAATTAAACTAGAAACACGGATGAGTGGGTACAGTATAAATTACGTCTAATTAAATCAACTATATTAAATCACGATGACAAAATTACTCACTAAATCATATGCCAATTCAAAATTATGTTAATGCCCAAACTTAATTAACTAACTCAACTGACTGACTGACTGATTGAATTGACTGATTAACTCTGGAAACGAGTCGCTTTTATATATTTTAGTTGTCCCTCTAGAATACTCTACAGAGAACAGGAACGCTCGAGAAAATTTTAGAATTCTATGATATTTTTAGCTTAATTTACTAATATTAAAATGGGTTAAAAATGACAAAATTAAAAATATTTTTAGGGTGTTACATATAAAAATATACATAATACAACAATACCATAACAATAGGTACAAATACCTAGATAAAAACCTAGTTGCATAATGTGTAACTGCAAAAAGACTTAGCGAGTATTGAGAAAAAACCTTTTTATGAATACGACGAAAGAGGAGGGGTGTTGAGCAAAATCAGGACCTGATAGAGCAAAACCGAGTAAAACTTCGTGCTCAGCGCACCCAAATTACCTAGAAGTAACTGTCAAATCTAATTCAATAGACAAAAATTTGAAATTTGTTCCCTAGTGTAATCTTTTCGGTGTATTTGCAAAAGCTCTTGTTCTAATACTGTAGAACCTTCTAGCTCCTAACCTAACCTAACCAACAGTGTCATTGTGGTTAAGTTAGGTTAGGTAAGGTTAGGAGCTAGAAGGTTCTACAGTATTAGAACAAGAGATTTTGCAAATACACCGACAAGATTATTGGTAATTTTGCAAAGTGGCCGATTTTTGTGTTTTTGGCAAATTGACAGATTTTTGTGTTTTTGCAAAATGATCAAACATTTACGGTCATTTTGTAAAATTACTATTGTTTTGGTTTCTTTGCAAACTGACCGGAGAATTTGCAAAAAGACCGATTTCCAAAAGAAAATTTAAGAGAATTAAAATTAAATACACGAGTATCATGCATGATATATATACTATTTATGGGACCCCAACGTTGCACCAGATAGTTTGAATGAGATGCTTGTTATTACTTCGAGCGCAGGAGGGTTAACAGGTTAAATGCCTTTGGACGCGAAAGCGTTATGCGTTTCCTCGTCTGTTTTAATTCAGTATATGACAGGTTGTGCTAACTTTTATCTCGTTGTAGTGTAGTGGCTAACACTCTCACCTTCTACTGAAGAGGTGTTGGGTTCTAACCCTGATGGAGACGATCTTTTACATCATGGAAAATCGTGCATGTTCATGCGTGTTATTCTATTTATATATATATATATAGGGTGGGGCACGGGAATCAAGTGTTTTTTGAATAGCTAGTAATCGGCCATTAGGAATGGGAGGGGCGTGCGGTAGGTAGCATTCCATTCCTGGGTTCATAGCATTTAACTTTAACTAACACTCACCTTTATCTTTCAGGTGCCATCATGGAGCAGTGGACGTTAGAACACCGCATGTTCGCGTATGATCATTTTGTTAGGAGTGGCGAGTCAGTGACAGCAGTTCAGCGTGCGTTTCGCCGCAGATTCAACATTCATCGAAATGACTCTGTTCCCGCTCGTGACACAATCTTACGTTGGGTTAACAATCTTCGAACAGGAGGCTCAATAATGAAAACAAAACCGAAGGGGCCGCAACGCACTGTGCGTACTCCAGAGAACGTTGAAAGGGTCAGACAAGCGATGTTGCAAAGCCCAGGCCGCTCTGCTCGGAGACATTCAGCTGCACTCGGAATCAGCAATCGTACTGTTAGACGGATTATTCATTTCGATGAATGTTGAATCTGCGGCGAAACGTACGCTGAACTGCTGTCACTGACTCGCCACTCCTAACAAAATGATCATACGCGAACATGCGGTGTTCTAACGTCCACTGCTCCATGATGGCACCTGAAAGATAAAGGTGAGTGTTAGTTAAAGTTAAATGCTATGAACCCAGGAATGGAATGCTACCTACCGCACGCCCCTCCCATTCCTAATGGCCGATTACTAGCTATTCAAAAAACACTTGATTCCCGTGCCCCACCCTGTATATACACACACACACACACAGTATATATATATATATATATATATATATATATATATTATATATATGTATATATATATATATATATAAAACTGCAGCATGTATAAATTATTTCAAGAAATTTAATGTATAAAATTGAGCAGGCAGCGGTGATGTAAACTCCGCTCCAAAACGGTTAGGGATCTTTCCACTCTTATCCCACTGACTTGTTTAAGTTTGAACGCTCGCATCTTAAACTTCAACGCAACTGGTTTAGGCACCGAATCATGCAAGGCTGAAAATATGTTTATGTTTAAACGGATACTGCATTAAGCAAAAGGTTAAAATATGGGTGTCGGGAAGAAGCCGCATGTACACACTTGTGTACACATTTCAAGGAAAACTAAGATCAGAAGAATAAAAGTTATTCGTGGGAACCTAAGTTTTATATATATATATATATATATTAGAAACCATAGCAACAATCAGGGTAAATAAACCAGGTTGAAGTTACGAGTATGATGGGAGAGGAGTACTAATTTTCTTTCCTCCGAAAAACAAAATAAAATTTTATAAGAAATACTAATTAGTAATTTTTGGTGTATCTTTAAATTTTCATATTTTGTCGCACTTCTATTAAGCTCTACAATGAAGTACATGTCAATATATGTGTTTATACTTGCATAAAAAAAATCTTTTTTTTTATCCGTTATGCGAATAACATTGGAAGACGTCTTAAAATACTGTATATATTTGGAAGTCGAAGGCTATTAGAAATTATTGACCCAAATTCTTTATGTCCATCTTTTATTTGCCACCTGCGATAACTATCAATCTTTAATATTATTTTCCTTTCCAGTTCTGAGCAGGTGGTCTTTGCCCCTGTGGTTCCGTAATGGCGTCTAGTGTTGCACCAGAAATGATCATAACTATATATATATATATATATATATATATATATATATATATATATTATTAAACTCCAGTAAAGAAAAAGAGATTGTCTTTTATTTAATAATGAATTCAACATTAATTAATTTACTTCAATATTACAAAACAAGTATGGAAACCTCAGCTGAATTGAACGCCCGTTGGAGGTGAGCTGGATGGTAAAATAACGAGCTTTCACATATAACTTATGCAATTAATAATTAAGCGAGTTGTGTAGATGTTTATGGACTGGTTAGTAATACGTAGAAAAGACTGTATCTGTGCCATGTTAATAATAAACAAAGTCTCTAATCTGAATATAGGTGACGTTGATACAAAAAAATGGCATTGAAAATACTCTCCGCCGTTTGAGCCTTTTCAAATTCTGTTGCTTCATCTTCTAAGATCATGCTTGACTACATCTAGAGGAAAAATGTTAACTGTTAATGTTAATGTATTGTCAACTGTTCCTATAATCGTTGCATCTAGCGAAAGAAAAACTCATAGAGGACTATTTATGTTGGCCTGAACTCTGGACTCTATTACTATTTACGTTTGACGATGTCCTAAGACCGCTTAACTGGGCTTGCCAGCTGTCCATTGAGCATGTAACTGCTCGAGCATTGAACTATCTGGAAATAATCGATGATTTTGCGGCTGCCAACGCCTGAAAACTCATTTCTAGTCTCGTCTCGTCTGGTTTTGTTTCCGCTGAGCAATGAACAATTGTATTGCATTCGTAGCATATGCCTAGCTAGGAAAGTGTGTGTTGGTCCTTTCATGGGGGAAATGTCAGCCTTGTATCCCTGAGCATGAAAAAAAAGGTAAATCGTCATTTTAATCTATACATACATATTGCATGCATGCATGCAAATGTTTCATACCCTCCAGAACAGCTTAATGATAGAGCGCCTGGCAGTTCAGCTGAAGGTCCTCGGTTCGAGTCTCGACTCCGATTTCAGATTTCAGTGGTTAAAGGGTTTCTTTGTGTTATCCTTGGTGGGATAGCAGTTTGGATTTCAGGAAAAACTGTAGGTTTCCCCCGTCAAATGACTTTTACCTCTACGAAGGTTAAACAACCACCAGATATTATAATAATAATAATAATTATTACTATTATCATCAAATGTATCACTGAGACTTGTTTTGAAATATTTATATAAAATATTATATTTACTCTTCTTACTTTGTTTAGGCAACATCCACATCATTAATTAACACTATAATATATTGAATTCACTTCTACCAGTATTGGCTTTAATGACATAGTTTCATGACCAAAGAATATGAAGCTGAAACCTATTAAGATGCTCATACACTTGTGAATAAGAAATATTCGTAATAAGTTACTTTAAAAAAGTTAAAAACTTTATCATCCAAATTTAGAATTATGCTTTGTTTTTCTTTATTCGTGTCATACTTATACTGATCGAAAGATGTTTTTTAGCATGTGTTAAGTTTTAAAAACAGTCGAGCGCAATTATGTCACCTAGGAGTAAATTAACATAAATAAATTCTAAGAAATATGTATAGGAAGCTATTTTTATAGCCATTCTGAACATATATTCTAATGTTAACGGACTTCCACCTGCTATAAATCAGCAAATTGCACACGTAAGACCTATAAATCTACACTTGAGCATCCTAAAGAAATAAAAATAGGATTTGGCATTTCTGTTTTAGCGAAAATTATTGTTTATATTTTCATTCAATGCACCTTTCTATTTTTTATTTTACTGAAATTAATTCAGTGTGCGTTAAATGTATGGATTTTTAGTTATTTCATTTCGTTTTTAAAGTTCGCAGTTCAGGTGATAAAAAGGAATTAGACGAGTTGTGTATTTTTTACTGAATGAAATACTGTTTTCAGTGGCCAATAAAATAACCACAAAGATAACAAAAAGGTGCTGGTTAAGTATGCGGTCTACCATCTGAGTTCTGGTTAAGTATGCGGTCTACCATCTGAGTTTTGACAGAATATTTTCGTTAAAACTAACGAAAATATCACGACTTAACCTAACCAATTATCAAGGGCGTACAGTTGATCTATTAGTAAATAGTAAATACTATTCCAGAAACAAACAATGTTATAATTAATAATAGATCAACTGTACGCCCTTGATAATTGGTTAGGTTAAGTCGTGATATGGCTAATGGCTAATGGCTAATGCTTGAACCCTGTGTTAGATGTTAACTGTGGCATTTTGTACAAGGAAACAAGATTCATATATACTTTTCAGTTATCTGTGGCTGAAGTATTTTTGGTACTTACGTATTAACGGGGGGCCACCACATATTGATGATTGGTTAGGTTAAGTTGTAATATTTTCGTTAGTTGAAAATTTTTAATACATCATTGTAAATCATTGATGATTGGTTAGGTTAAGTTGTAACATTTTCGTTAGTTGAAAATTTCTAATACATCATTGTAAATTTGTTCGTTAAAACTAACGAAAATATCACGCCTTAACCTAACCAATCGTCAAGGGTGTAGTTGATCTAACCCGGCATTCAATTTACTTTATTATTATATTTGGTACTGTAAAGCAAAAAACAAGAATACATGGGGCCCTGATCTTCAAGTGATCCAATAATATAAATCACAATAATATAAATCGTACTAAAATACAACTTTTCTACAAATATTTTGTATATAGGTTTAGTTTAGTTGTGGGAAAAGAAACTCAAAATGCGTGTAAAGTAAGTGACTCTTTACTAAAATATTTGGTTTTCAACTTTTCAGCAACAACAAATCGGTGCTACTACAGCGTGATTCCTACCTCGATTCGGCGGTCTACCTTTTAATTATAGCTTCTTACCTTGTTTACTAATTGCTTGTTTACATTGCAATGTCCATCGCCCTTGACGATTGGTTAGGTTTAGTCATGATATTTTCGTTAGTTTTAACGAAAATATCGTGACTAAACCTAACCAATCGCAGGTAGACCACATACTATAGTAGCACCGAAACTATTTTTTAAATAAATAAAATTGAATAATAAATAGCATTTTATATTTATTATATTTTCATTTATACCTTGGATAGGAATCACACTCTACAGTACTGTAGTTTCGAACCAAAACGGGTAGGAATCACCCTATAGTATCGAAGTCACCGGTAGGAATCACGCTATAGTAGCACCAACAAATCTTATACTTTTTGTTACATATTTTGTTCAAAATATTGGACGTCACGTCTGAAGTGGTTAAAGAGTCTGGGAGAATGCGGTGTCATTCGAGTTAACGAGTCAACAAGTTATCAAGTTTGTTGAATGAAATAAAAATATTAATGAAAATACTTTAAATAGAATTATCGTGTAGCACACAAAATGAGGTTTGCACATGTTTAGCAATAAAACAATCACAATTCAAAAAGGAAAAACGATTCACTTCCCAAAAACGGAGCAAGTGTAGTTTACGTCCCCCTGATGCAAAATGGGACACAAACTACACACGGTCAAAGTTGGGGAACGTAAATTACACTAGGAGCTTTGGGAGACATTTTTTAAATGAATCCATCAAATAAAACGTTAAAACTAACGAAAATATTAGGACTTAACCTAACCAATACCAATCGTCAATTTATATATATATATATGATACACACAGACCGTGCATGGAACACGGAACTCTTCTGGGAAAACTAAATCCACTATAGTCCGAATAAGTAATGGTAAATGACAAACACTATAGTTTTTTCTTTTTGATGATGTTAGCCCAACGTGGGCAACGGGTCACTCGCAAAGAGGTCTCAAAAATATAGCTTCCCTCACCAGCTATCTGCAAAGCAGATAGGATCCAGCTTTGGGACAGGATCTAGGGTTTAAAGCTGTCTAGCCCCGCTACATTTAGAGCCTCAATATAAGCAAAAGACTCGTTGCATTCATGTCGGATTGAATACATCAAATTTACGATTGGTTAGGTTAAGTCGTAATATTTTCGTTAGTTTTAACGTTGTATTTGATTAGATGTATGCAGACACAGTTGGGGAACGTAAACTACACTAGGATAATGTTGGGGAAAGTAAACTACACTAGGATAATGTAGGGGAACGTAAACTACACTAGGCACCACAGGGGGACGTGAACTACACTTGCTCCCCAAAAACGAATGAATTTAATTTTAATATTCAAGATATATTAGGTGCTTGACCGCCCGGTAGCTCAGCGGGTACGGTTTTGGGCTCTGGGCGATAAGTCTCTGAGTTCACTCCCAGTCGCTGGAAATGAATGGGTTTAGACCAGCAACTCGCCCTGTTTCTGCTCGGGCTCAGGTAACCCTTGGGGCATACACCTTCAGGTAGTTGGGAAATGAGCTTCCTGATGTTACCTTTTTTCTATTAAATTTAAAAATTTATTTTACATTTAACATAATATTTATACTTTTCTTACAATAGGTTTCTCCCTTTTCACCAGATTACTATTTACCTTTTTACGCCCTCCTAAAATTGGAGTTGATTCAATAAATGACGAACAAAAGATTTCAAAAATCTGCTTACATTTCCCTGTTTTCCAAACACATGAGTGTTACTTGTTTATTTGTTAATCGAGGTATGTATAAGAATACCTCGTACATACTCGTATAATCTCTCATATGGGATGAATTTCATTCTTGAACACGTGAAATAAATGAATGATGCAAACCCACAAGGAAAAGGAGAAATGATTTCAAGGCCTTTCGTGTATTTAACAGTACACCTGGTCAGGGAATGACGAGTGTACTGTTGCATATGTGAGTTTGCATCATACATACAGACCTAATACATAGACCTAATGGTGCATGGAAGAGGAACTCTTCTGCGATAATTAAATCCACTATAGTCCGAATAAGTAATGGTAAATGGCAAATATTAGTTTTCCTTTTTCATGATGGAAGCCCAACGTGGGCAACGAATCACTAGCAAAGATGGCTCAAAATATAGCTTCCCTTATCAGCTATCTGACAAGCAGATAGAACCCAGCTTTGGGACAGGTTCTAGGGAGATTTCAGCATGTTCATGATTTCCTTCAAAGAAACAAGTGGTTCTGAACTACTTGTTTCATCACATCGAGAAGTTGACAATTGGCGAGAGCTGCCGCCTCACCATCAAGTCGGCTCTTGATCACTGGGAGAAAGCCCGAACTCCAACCACAGCCCAGGAACATGCGGTTGCAAAGCTGAAGAAGTTGGCAGCGGATTACAAAGGGTTGAAAAAGACCTTGAAAAAAAGCCCGAGAGTTATCGAATAAAATAAGTGCTATTTAAGGGAGACCTGGAAGATCTGTTTAATATCGCTCACAAGGACGCTTCAGTGTGATGACCAACGAAGAGGACAAACTGTTCCTGATATTGCAGAAGGAGGACTTGCAAAGCTCAAGCTTTGGTTCAGCAGATAAGATTCTGGCGGGAAGGAATCTCGTAAAAGAAAAGCGGAGGAGCGCAAGATGAGTTTGGCAAAGAAGGCAGTGGAAGAGGCCCAGAAGGCAAAGGAAGTAGTGAATCCAGAAGCTCTGAATGCGACCAGCTCGTCATCATCTGTTGAATATAGTGATGATGACGAGTTCCGTCCGTCTTCTACTTTAATGTTGCGCTGTCAACAAAAACAACCGAAAACAGTAATTCTTGCTGCCGAGGTTACTGCATCGTTGGACCGAATAAGCGCTACCGATCAGCAAGCAACGTTCGTTCATTCTTGGAGCAGCAGCACAAGCAATGAGGCATAACTTAGAGGAACTGTCCTTGTCTCGGAATACAGTCCGCCGAACCCGAATGGGACATCGAGAGGAAGTAGCCGAACAAGACAAAGCCCACTTCAGTCAACACATTCCGCCTCTTCTCCACTGGGATGGGAAATTACTCTAAGATATTGCCACAAGCAAAGAAAAAGTCAACCGGATTGCTATCCTTGTTACGGGATCAAACATCGAAAATCTCCTTGGAATTCTACAGATTGCACGAGGCACTGGATGAGAGCAAGCGAACGCTTGTCTTTAAACCTCGGACGAATGAGGACTTAAGGACCAAGTGCAAGGCTTAGCTTTTGAAACCACAGCTTCCAACACTGATCTTAAAGCATGGAGCCTGTACTCTCATTGAGAATGGAATTGCCACCAAAGGAAGGAAGTTGATTTGGGTAGCGGGTCGTCACCATATCTTGAGGTTATTCTCACAGACATATTCACCAAGACTATTGAGCCATTGAGTGGTCCCGATGCTGGACTATTTTTTGAGTCGTTCGTCATGGGACGCTGAAAGAATGTTTTCAACCTTCTTTTGAAAGATGGCGAGGTAGCAGCGGAAATCTTCCTTTCAAAGGATCTGGCGGTTTGGTCGTTGGACCCTGTGTTTCTGAAATGCAAAGGGGGTGCTGAGGGTCTTCGTGTCGTCAATGACTGTGCAGTGAGGTCCATTGCTCTAGTACAAGATTTAAATTCCAGCATCACGAAGAACAAGAACAATATCTCCTCCGTAAAGTTGACCTCCATTCAAAACCAGTCCCTACAACCTCAAAGGCAAAGGATGAAGAGATTGTAGACACCAATCGATCAGGGAAGTACTCCAGGAAGTACGTTGGGCAGAAGACATACGGAGCTGGAACTCCCGTTTCTCCTGTCACTGTCCTCCTTAGTTGATCTCTTCTCGTGTCTCAGCTACCCTGTGAGCAGACATATGCTTTCAAACACACACTTCTTTTACTATTCGTCACAACACATGCTGTACATACACCTTACATACTACACAATCTTTTCAAAATTAAAATAAAATTGACATCGACCTGAAGAACCTCGGAGTTTCCTGTTCTATTGCTCCAGTTCGGCCTTTGAATCCTCCAAGAGGAGACGCCTTTGGCACTTTTGGCGCCGTTCATTGGGAGACACTAGGCAATACTTCTGTTATTTCTCATGGAATGATTACTGCTTCCGTGGCCGGAGCCCCTTCGATTGCGCTGAACACATCACGGAGATCATTCTCTCGGTCATGGAGACGTATATTCTGTTCCTACTACTGATACAAAAAATCCTTGGTTTAACTTTGTTCTAATGCCATCCGCAACATAGATACCGTCGCCAACTAACTCCTGACCATTAGGGTGGCCCACTTTTCAATTTTTTTTGAAAAGTATAGGTGATCGTGGTTTTTCCCATTATTTGGCACTATACTAGCACATTGGTACCATTTTTACAAAAATTATCAATAGTTAGGGGTCTCGCATCGACCTTGAAATTACTAGTTTTTTTTTAAATTGCGTACTTTTTAACTTTTTACTGAATCAAGATAAATCATTAAGTAGGGATGTTTTCTGAATCCCCTTAATGAGAGAAGTCGTTTGGTGTGCCTGCCAATGTCATACGACAAGCGGTTTAAAGGTTGTGCCTGTATACAGGTAATTAGAAAATGCACTATGCCTGTGCCAGGTACCTAACCTATTTCTTTTTTTGCAGATCATAACATTTTGAAATTCTGTCTGAGTTCCTCATCCTTTGTCATGGACAAATCGATGCAACCATAACTGGAAGAACTCTTGAAGCTACAAATAGAGAGTCATCAAAAGGAAAGGCGAAAATAACATCGCTACCTTCTTTAAGATCGGCCTCGGAAATTTTTTTAGTTGGCCAACCGTCGTTCTCCATCAGTGGTAGCAAATTACCAACAACACGGCAGGTTTTGCAATACTTCTTCAGTGTTATCCAGTACACTGCTAACAGGAAAGACGCATTCAAAGAAACCGTAAACAACGCCTTAAAGTTTTGGAACATGGCCCGCATTAAAACAATCACAAAGCTCAACTGCGAACGAAAGCTAGAGGCATTGTGGAAAGAGTGGCACTTACTCCAAAAGAGCAGAAAACGAGAAACTGACGCCGGAGGAAAACGGCAGAAGTTTTCGGACAGTGTGGACAAGCTGTGGGATATCGGAGCATCTGACGCTGTCGAAGATATAAAGAAGAATCGACTGCTCTCCGACAAGGACAAGAAAGAAGACATTGACTTCTACCTCGATCAACGTGGTCCTCGGGTGGCAACGATGAGCGGGAACGATAAAGTTTTCGCTGTAAAAAGAAAGCTACAGGAAGGAAGAAAACGTCCTCGCCAGGAGCCGCAAACCTCAAAGTGTGCATACGAAACCGGAGATGAGGCCATGGAGAATGATGATATTGGCATGTCAGGAGAGTCGGAGACAGAACTAGCGTTCCCCCTGCCGAAAGAGCCAAGTGTGTCTGTCAATCTTCCTCGCCGCATTCTTAATGCACCTGCTGTCATGGAAGTGGCTGATCGTTTCCGCATGTCCAATAATCAGGTGCGTATTGTGTATAGTATTCATCGATAGCGTCAGTTTTAAAGTGTCCCGTAAACCACATGTATTCTTGACAGTTTCCTTTCCACTTTCCATTCTCTACATAGGTAGTAAGCATTGTGGCTGCTATCACACGTTCGGCGGATCCACCAGCAGCCCTCAATCAGTTCAGCATCTCGAAAGAAACGGCTCGCCGGGGAAGAGTGTCACATCGCCGTGAAGTGGCGACGGCTGTGAAGGACTCCTTCACGCCACCGAGGCACACTGTTGTCCACTGGGATGGAAAAATGGTCAAGGTCAGTTGATTAAGTTTTCATAGCTATCAATTTAGTAATGAGATTCATGAAGCATAATGTCAATTAAAAAGAGAACTGAATGTGAACAAAAATAGGTTACTTTACAACCATGAAATTGAAATATATGGCATGTGTTTCAGAACTTCCTTGGAACGGCGGAGCACCGCCAAGCAATTCTCATCTCCGGGGCTCCTCATTGCACAGAAGGAAAGTTGCTGTCAGTCCCAGCTGTTGCTGACGGCACCGGACTGTCGCAGGCGCGGGCAACCATACATGCTCTTGAAGATTGGGGATGTGAGGAGAGCGTCATCGGACTCTGCTTCGACACCACTTCCACCAACACGGGGAGGGTGCAGGGTGCAGTTGTCCGGCTGGAAAACATGCTCGGGCGACCGCTACTCCAGCTGGGATGCCGTCATCACGTCCTAGAGCTTATCGTGGGGGCAGTATCCGTCACCCTGCTCGGAAGGACTACGGCACCAACTGATCCTTTGTTTCAGCAGTTGAAGAGAAGGTTAGTTCATTTTTTGTGCAAGGTAAAGTTAGGACACACATGATATTCCACTAGTTTATAAAACAGCAAGCCAAACCGGAACTTCAGAGTTTTCTCACACAATTTTCTTGTTTATTATTTTTGAAGATGGAACGAGCTCGATCTCTCGACCTACTGCAAGCTGCAGGTCGAGAATCTGGCGGAGAGTACGTGGCTAATAGAACTCCGGGACGCGGCGGTCAGCTTCCTGAGCACAGCTTCTGGTTTCGTCAGAGACGATTACCGGGAAGTGGCAGAGATCACGCTCCTGGTACTCGGGACACAACCACGCCGTGGCATTCACCTCATGCGCCCAGGAGCCTACCACCACGCAAGATGGATGGCTAAAGTTAGTATTTTCAAACAAAAATAATCTAGAGATAAGTTTAAATGTTATTCAAAGATAAACATTTCATTATAACGCAAACAAAGTAATTGGTAACAATAAACCTGTCTTACTTACAATGGTGCCTATTCTGTTTCAGGTCATCTAGTACACAAAACTGTTGATGTTCAATAGGCAGCTGTAGCTCGACTCCGAGCTGGTCGACAAACTGCACAGGATCGTGGTGTTCATCGCTCTTCTGTACGTACCAGCTTGGTTGGCGGCCCCTGTAGCAGCTGATGCGCCGTTGAATGACCTGGTACTATACCAGCGTTTTCTGAGGGCAGTGGACCGCGAGGTGGCAGAAGCGTCACTGGCAGTGATGAGGCGGCACTTCTGGTATCTGAGGCCTCAGACCGTCATCTTCGCTCTATGCAGCAACAAGGTGGATGGCACTGTGAAGCAACAGATGGCAGAGAAGCTGTCCCACCTCCCTGTACCCAAAGACTTCACATACGAGAACGTCTCAGTCGACGAGATGACGCTACTCCCCGACCTGATCGACGAGTCCTCCTGGTTCTTATTTGCAGGTCTGAAGATGTATGGGTCTTCGTGGCTCACCCTGCCAACTGATAAGTGGGACGAGAACGAGGACTTTTGTCGTCTGAAGGATGTGATCTCTAATCTCCAGGTCACCAATGACGTCGCTGAAAGAGGAGTCCAACTGATACAAGACTATGCGAACACGGTCACAAAGGACGAGGCACAGCTGCAGGATCTTCTGCAAGTGGTGGAAAAGAACCGGAAAGAGCTCGGCGACTTCAAGAAGTCATCACTCGCCACGATGACATAGCACAGAGGGACAACGTTGCAGCCAGTGACGTGTGATAGTGGTCAATACAATGCAAAAGTGATTGTTTAAGTTATTGTTTCTTTCTTCCTTATTTGTCTGCTATTTGCTGATTTTTTTGAAAAGTATAGGTGATCGTGGTTTTTCTCATTATTTGGCACTATACTAGCACATTGGTATTACCTGTATACATGCACAACTTTTAAACCGTTAGTCGTATGACATTGGAAGGCACACCAAACGACTTCTCTCATCAAGAGAATTCAGAAAACATCCCTACTTAATGATTCATCTTGATTCAGTAAAAAGTTAAAAAGTACGCATTTAAAAAAAAAAACTCGTAATTTCAAGGTCGAGCGAGACCCCTAAATATTGATCAATTTTTGTAAAAATGGTACCAATGTGCTAGTATAGTGCCAAATAATTGGAAAAACTATGATAACCTATACTTTTTAAAAAAAATTGAAAAGTGGGCCACCCTACTGACCATCACTTAGCTTATATTTCTGCCCGGAATCGTGCCAAATCTGTTCTTCGACTCACCAAAAAATCCTTCATTAGAAAAAAATGAAAATCTATCCAATTCTAATTCTTCTCGCTCTCCAACAGCTTTACTTCTTCTTTCCCTCCTCTTTTCCACTCCGACGTCTCAGTTGCCGCTCTTCTAATAAAGTTGAGCTCTTCGCTCAAACGTTCGGCTCCATCTCAACCGTGGACGACTCAGGTGCTGTTCCTTCATCTTCTCCATTTCTGACTTAATTATGTCTGCAATTAGAATCTCTTTCGAAGATGTTTTTTCTGCCCTATCTGGGCTTAAATCTACGAAGGCGTGCGATCCTGATGGTGTCCCTCATATTGTTCTCCTGTTCTTTTCTTGTCTTTCTAAAGATTTGAATCTATCCTGAAGAGGAAGATTCTTAAATACATCTCTTCTAACAATCTTCTTTCAGATGGTCAGTATGGGTTCCGCAAGGGACACTCCACTGGCGATCTTCTTGCATATCTCACTGACTCTTCGTCATCCTCTTCTCGGGATTTCGGTGAAACCTTTGCTCTTCCACTAGACATATCAAAAGCTTTTGATAAAATCTAGCATAAATCCTTAATTTCCAAACTGCTCTCCTTCGGTTTCTAATCTTCCATATGTGCCTTCATCTTTCACTTCCTTTCTGGCCGACCTATAGCTGGGGTTGTAGATGGCCAATGTTCTTCTCCTAAATTTCTTAATAGTGGTGTCTCTCGGGTGTCTGTCCTCCCTTCTACTCTTTTCTTTTTATTTATCAATGATCAATTAAGTCGCACTTCCTATCCTATCCACTTCTATGCCAATAATTCCACTCTTCATTTCTTCACCTGCTTCACCAAAGCGTCCCTCTCAACAGACACTCAATGATTCGCGTGGGACGGCAATGGTACATCTGACCTCTGATCTTTCTACTATCTATGATTGGGGCAGAGAAAACCTTGTGGCTTTCAATATCTCCACAACTCAGTTCCTTCACCTGTCTACTCGTCACAATCTTCCACACGACTATCCCCTTCCCTTTAACAGTACACAAATCAATCCTTCATCCTCTCTTAACATTCTTGGCGTTTCCTTTTCTCGTGATCTTTCCTGGAAAGATCATATATATTCTCTTTCCAAAACAGCTCCGCATTTTCTTCAACCCTACTAAGTTGCTCTCTCTGTACAGGGGTCTTGTTTGTATGGAATAAGCTCTCATGTGTGGGGTGGGGTGGAATCAAAGGCTTTTCGTCTCATCAATTCCCCGTCTCTTACTCACTGTCTTCAATCTCTCTTTTCGCCGCAGTGTTGCCTTACTCTTTCTTTACTATCGCTATTATATATATATATATATATATATATATATATATATATATATATATATCGCAAGCTTTCAACACTTTACTGTCAACTTGAAACCATTGCCTTCGTAATCGGCTTATAGGGCAGGCCCTATAATTATGTAATTACTTATTTAAGTAATTAACTTACTTGACGAGGTCGCCAGTTGATTTTCAGTCAACACAAGGCAAAGACTATAATGAGCTGTTTTTTCCCTTAATTAAACAAAACGAGTAAACGAAAAATGTGCCCGGGCGAAGGCCCTGTTGAAATAAGCTGTTATATGGTAAAGCCAGCGTAGGGTTGTAGGTGGAAGCAGTTTGCAATGTCGCGTACGATGCTGTGAAGTTATCGTCTTGTTGGTGAGGTATTCCCAATGCGCTGTCTATTGAGGGAGTGAAGAGGCAATCGAGGAAAGAGAATGTCTTCGAAAGAATGCCTGAAAATGCCACTGAAGAATGCCTATAGGTGTCACTACAAGAAAGCCTGAATGTGCCACTACATATATATCACTCATGGATACTGATTGGCTGAAAATTGATGAAGTCATCAATTTGATTCATGATGACTTCATCAACTTTCGATCAATTTGGATCTATGTACGGGATTTCGACTGTGTATATACTATATTTACAATATATATACACTCAATCTCAAAACTGTGTGTATATACAGTATATTTACCATATATACACACAGTCGGTTGGTAGTACTGCTTTATACGTTATATACAAGTGTCAAATTCATCACCTTATCGCAAGAAAAAAAAGAGAAAAACAAGTATTTCACTTGCGAATGGTTTTCATTTGCTATGGAAACTGAGCCAATTTTGAAAGCGATAAAGAAATGAGATCTACAGGGTGTCCATAAAGTCACGCATCATAGGAAAATACATTTATTTTGTTTATTTATTTATTTTGTTTTATTTATTTGTTGGAAATGATTTCCACCAATCTGAAAACATGTTTGTAAACGAAAAAGCAGGTTTCTTTGAATGTTCCTCAACATATTTGGCCTGACGGAAACATAAATAAAGAGACATTGCTTATGTTCCTATGATGCGTGACTTCATGGACACCCTGTCTATATTTTATAAGTTTCGAGGGACAAAACAAAGATTGTATATACGAGGGCCACTCAATATATTTTGCTCCACCTTTTTTTTTTCTTTCCAAGTTTCCTTGTAAGTTCCAGAAATTTTGTACACAAGTAGTTACATACCTTTTTTACAAGTTTTTATTTTTCCACATAGTCTCCATCCTTTTCTACGGCTTTCCTCCACTTCGAAACAACGGCCTTTATTCTTTACTGGTAAAAGTCCGCTCGGTTCCGCTGGAGCCACCTCTTAACTTCCTCAACAACCTCATCGTCACTCTGAAACCTTCTTCCACGAATAACATCCTTTATTGGCCCAAACAAATGGAAGTCTGAGGTGCCAGATCCGGGCTGTATGGAGGGTGGGGTAACACAGTCAAGCGCATTTTTGTGATGGCCTCCCTTGTTTGCAAACTGTTGTGTGGACTTGCGTTTTCGTGCAAAAGAAGGACATCTTCCAGTTTTCTCTCCGGTTGAACTCGCTTTATACGTCTCTGGAATCTCTGTAGGGTAGCAATATATGCCTCTGAGTTGATTGTTTGTCCTTTCTTCATAATGTCAACCAGAATCACCCCTTTCATGTCCCAGAAGAGGTTCTGAGAAAGCTCGTCCCCGAAAACTCGGTCCCGGCAAACTCGGTCCCGAAAATTCGGTCCCAGAAAACTCGGGCCCAGGAATACTTGGTCCCAAGAAAATTCGGTCTCAGAAAACTCGGTCCTAGAAAATTCGGTCCTCGTAACACTTGGTCCCAGAAATCTTGATACGTGGGAGAAAAAGAAGAATTAAAGGGATTATGTTTTATTAGAAAATTACATGAAAGACATTAAAAGAGTGCATACATAAAAATCTATTGCATAAAAGGCATTTTTAATTTCACTTATCTATTACTAAAAAGTACTAAGATTATAGGCAATGTTTCTTAAAAAAGCGATTTTATCATTAGCATTGCAGTTTTCAATAACATTTTTAATGCGTCGGTTATTAGTTACATATTTTCTTTTTTTATGAGGCCTATCAGCACGATTAATGTGTAGCATTTTTGTTTGAACCAGTGATTCTTCTTTTTGCAAAGCATATATTAGTGTCCAGATATTTGGGTTGTTACTTTGAATCGAAGATCGTAGACCGCTATGGAATCCTTCAAGTGCATTATTCGTCCTAGGTAAGTTCATATTCAGTCTGTTCTGTATATTCCACAAAGAAAGTTAAAAAGTTGGATTTTCTCTGTGGTTGCGTCTACCTCTACGAGTGCCTATATACGTTGCTTCAAAATAATTAATGAAGGTTATTGGTATTTCCTAACCTAACCTAACCTAACCTAACCACATCATCGAGACCAAGATTCCTGGGACCAAGCGTTACGAGGACCGAATTTTCTAGGACCGAGTTTTCTGAGACCGAATTATCTTGGGATCGAATTTTCTAGGACCGAGTTTTCTGAGACCGAATTTTCTTGGGACCGAGTATTCCTGGGCCCGAGTTTTCTGGGACCGAATTTTCGGGACCGAGTTTGCGAGTTTTTGGGGACGAGCTTTCCGGTCACCCCCAGAAGATGGTGGCCATAACCTTTCGTGCAGAGGGAGCCATTTTCAAATTTTTCTTGCGTGGGGAGTCTGCGTGATGCCACTCCATGGATTAGCGTTTTGTTTCAGGTTCAAAGTGGTGTACCCAAGTCTCATCCCCAGTCACAATTCGTGAAAGGAAGTCATCCTCTTCTGTCTCGTATCGAACCAACGACTCAGAAGCAATTTCTTTTCTTTGGGCTTTGTGATCTTCAGTCAGTTGACGAGGAACAAACCGTGAACACACTTTTGAGTATCCCAGTTGCTGAATTATCGTATTCACACTTCCTTCACTAATTCGTAGCTCCAGTGATAGCTCCTTGTATGTGACGCGCCGATTTGATCGAATGATGCTGTTAGCACGTTGCACAGTGTGAGATGTCACAGCCGATACCGGGCGACCGCTGAGTGGATCATCATCGAGGCTGGCTCTCCCTCTACCCGATGATATCATACGTTTAGACCAGCGTCCAACTGTGCTTCGATCAACAACAGAATCTCCGTAAACGTTTTGTAGACGTTTGTGAATATTTCCAACTGTTTCCTTCTCTGCGGTTAAGAACTCGATAACAGCTCTCTGTTTACGACGCACATCACTGTCAGACGCCATTTTCGAAACTGCGTTAACCATCGGTTTTATAGAAGGGCGTTTAAAAGTGGTTTTATACAAGGAGGGGAGGTTCAAAGTGGAAAAATCCGTTTATGTGAAGCGCAGAAAGTTAAAACTTACGGCCCAAAAGACATTTCAGCTATTATTTAGCTAAGAAAAAAGGGTGGGGCAAAATATATTGAGTGCCCCAAGTATAATCGAAGGGAGAAAACGAAGACTGTACTGTATATATATTTTTTTAAATTTCGTTTACACTTCCAAAATTTTTGTTTTACGAGTATTATGGTAATGATTGAACTCTGATGTGTATTTGTATTTGATTAAAACGCTTAACACAGTCGTACATTTAGAAGATCGTTCCATCCAATATTCCATTATTTTCTTCCATTCATTTTACGAATGCTTCAGCTCTTCTTCACCTTTTCGAGTGATTGTGAAAACAACCACTCGTTTTCCAATTTAATTATGTCTATCTTTTGCAGCTGCCTAAACAACGAACGTATTGAAAGGGAAACAACAGGCCATTTAAAAATTAACTTTGATTACATTAAACGAACGACTATGAACTTAATTTTAGAACTTAAATTTAAAGCAAAAAAAAAAATTTTAACAGAAATTAAGTTTATAATTAATTTATATCCCCATTTTCGCACTTAACTTTATACAAACGCGCCAAACATTTTTAACTTTATATCGTAAGAAAGCGAAGAAAGAAAAATTACATTTTGCTCCGAGTGTTAATGTTTTGCTTTCTGTTTTGCTCCGTCATTTCTTTTGATAGAAATGTTTATTCAACTCGCAACGATGATCGAAAAACGAAATTTTAAAAACTTTAACTTTGATTTCAGGCATCTTTCATATTTTCTCACAAAGTCAAATACGTTAATTACTCTGTTTGAGGATTAGAGAAATTATATATATATATATATAATATATATATATATATATATATATATATATATATGTGTGTGTGTGTGTGTGTGTGTGTGTGTCAAATATATAATTTAGCCAGATTTTATCTCCTTATTTATCGACTCTTATTATCTAATGATCATAGAGTGAACAATTCTTTTGAATTTGTGGATAACATATTAAAAATCAAAAACAAGTAAGTTTCACGTGTGAAATTCCGTTATTGATATTGATACAGAAACATTCCGATTGATAAAGCAATTCAAACTTGTACAAATAAATTATGCACAAATGGAAATTCAACTTTAATCGGTTTAACAAAAGCAAAATTTACATAATCATTAAATATTACAAAGAAAGTTACTAAATAAACAAAATAATTCTTCAGCTATGAACTGACCATTGAAGACAACTGTAGCCAATATTTTCCTGTGTTAAGACAAAGTCAAATGGTTGAAAGAGTGCTCCCATCTCAGTAACCCAGTGCTTATGAAGCTAAGCTGCCGATCGGAAGGTTATGATATCTAGTCCGGCCGAGAACTTTGTAATTTATGGCTTCCTCTCTCGGTTGTGGTTCGAATTCCATATTAATCTGTAAGTATAAGATAGGGCAACAAGCTTAACCTTCGTCAAAATAAACAATTTGGGTGGAAGCAAACACTGACTAATTAAGGTGTTATATATATATAATTTTTCATTATGACGAAGGTCAAACTTATTGCCCACCTCAGACCTATAGCCTATTAACGTGGATTCCAAACTACGACCCGTTACCCATGTCCGAAATCACAAAGTCCCATAGTCTGAACTTGATCACGTGGTTCCCGTGATCAACAACTGTCAGGCTACCAAGGCGAATAAAGTAAAAATTGAAAGAGTACAAGGAACGGAATATATATATATATATATATATATATATATATATCGTAAAGAACGACGCTTGTATGGAGAACATTCCGCGCAAGATGAGAAGAGAGAACGAACAAATGAAAAAATGAGGTAACCACCCGGGAATCGAACCCGGGATCTACCGATTGCCGGTCAGATATGATAACCACTACACAATGGTCCTCACTCAATCAGAAGTCGTAATTCCTCTACATTCCCGGGTGGTTACCTCATTTTTTCATTTGTTCGTTCTCTCTTCTCATCTTGCGCGGATTGTTCTCCTATACAAGCGTCGTTCTTTACGTTATTAACACTGCGTGTTCTTTGCAGTTGAAATGTAGTATATATATATATATATAATATATATATTATATATTAGTGATGTAGCGGATGTCATTTTTTTCACATCCGCGGATGCGGATGCGGATGAGGATGTTTGATTTCAACATCCGCGGATGCGGATGCGGATGTCTACATTTTCGTTATTTTTTAGGATATATTCGAGATTTGTTGTGTTTAACGTATATAATAAGTTATTATATAGAGAGAGCTGTAGCTATAATGTAGTATAATTGATTAATTGTACAATAATTGCTGTACTTTTCTCTGAACATATAAAATAATATCAAGCATCTAACTAATATAGAAATCAATTAGTGAATTCGTCTGCAAATAAATTCGTTATATTTTGTTGAGTTTCAGCCACAATTAGAAACCATAATTGTGTTACCAGGATGCGGGACGTGAACCCAACTCAAATGCACCCCACCGACCTCTTTCCCCAACTTCCACCCTTATCGAAAGAGATCTTTAATTAGCTTGATAACTATTTATATTAAGTTTAAAGTTTATTAGGCATATTTATAAATGAGTAATTAAAATAAAGTAAACTAAGATGTTCATCGTTTAATGTTCAAACTTAATTATAGGAAGGTTATGCTTAAGGAACATTAATTTTCTGCCTTTTCTGCTGCCAGTCTGTTTCTCTTTTCATCATATATTAATCCAGCACTGCTAAATAATCTCTCGCTTGGTACGTTTGTTGGAGGACAGGCTAAATGTTTCCTTGCAAGTTTACTCAAGTATGGATAGATATTCTGCGTATTTTTCCACCAACTAATAGGATTGTTACATGCAGCCAGGCGTTTTTCTTGGTGATAGCTCTCGATCATTTTTACTACATCTTTTGACATCGCGTAGGTCTCGTCATTGCTGCTTGACTCAAGAAACTGAGAGACAGATTCTGTGATAGATTTGCTTGTTGAAGGTGTTGGTTCTGTCACTGAAACTTTTATTCTTTTGGTGGGTGGCGAAGCGACAGATTCAAGAGATTGAAGCTCTTCAACTGCTTTGCCAAGTGATGATTTAACTCGTTCTAATGTACTAGGTGAAAATAACTTAGCTTTGTAACGTGGATCTAAGTAGGTTGCAAGAGAGTAACTTCATACAAGAACAGCCTCTCGTCTTGTCGCTTGCATCACTTTTGCGCACAATGAACTAGTTCTATTAATATAGTAGAATTTGATAATTTCCGCTTATTAATGACGTTTTATCTCAACGGTCCACATCCGCACGACATCCGCAGTCCAAAGTGCGGATGCGGATGCGAGAAAATGTGCGGATGTTCCGCGTATGCGGATGCGGATGTGACCTAAATCACTAATATATATATATATATATATAATTTAATATATATATCCCGTTTCATGTAATCTTTCCCTTTTTTACTTTCTAATGTACCTATTTAAAGTTTGATGGAATTTCCCTCATCTGTCTTGGCCAAAATCGACCAAATCTATCCTATTTCTATTACGTCATCAATCAGATGGAATCAAGTCAAACGAGGTTTCGAAATTTCATAGAGAGAAGCTGTTCTCATCAAATTTAAAATGATGTATTGTTTCGTTACATGCATAATAATAAACATTATACAGGGTGTCCCATAAGTCCGGCATCATAGGAAAAGTAATAAAAAAAGGCAAAACAAAAACTTTTATTTACAGAACGTGCTCAATATGTCCACCATTGTTTTCATTACACAAATTCAGACGTGATACCCAGTCAGCAAGCACACGGTGAATGATGTCAGGAGTAATGGTGTTTACATGCCCCAATATGCGCTGCCGCAAATGTTCAACACTCCTAATTTTCTCTGCGTATACCAGCGCTTTCAAGTGGCCCCAGAGATAAAAATCTTGTGGCGTGAGATCCGGGCTTCTAGCTGGCCATTCCACAGGCCCTCAACGTCCTATCCAATGACCAGGGAATTGTTGGTACAGGTATTCCCTTACTTGGGTGCTGTAATGTGCAGGAGCGCCGTCTTGCTGGAACCATGTTGGAAAATTTCCTTCTTCGTTCAAGACACTGGGAAATGCTTCTTCCTTGAGCATACGTAGGTA
>JAJOZX010000522.1:1400000-1419900 GCA_023014485.1 Bathynomus jamesi
GAGGTTCTAGTTGACTTTGTTGATGAGAACTTCCTCACTCAATGGGTCAATGGGCCTACACGAGGCGAAAGCGTTCGAGACTTAGTATTTACGACCGAAGACAACCTCGTCACTGGCCTCACCGTTGACGAATCGTTGGGCGGGAGTGATCACGGTCTGAATAGGTTATGTGTGTGCGTCCCTCGGGTGAAGCGTAGTGACTCTAGAGGTAGTAAGCTCGATCTACGGCGGGCGGACTTTGTTGGCCTCCGGGATAGCGTAGGTGAGATGGGTTTAGAAGTCGGCGGCGATGTTGAGGAAGTGTGGAGTGCATTCCGGGACCAGTTTATGGTGCTACAGTCTGCTGCCATACCCTCAAAACCGGTCACCCCAGCTTCAACATCGCTTCGGCTATCCGAAATAGGAAAGCTGCGTATAGGAGGGCGAAGGCCAATCGTTCCCATGAGGACACTGAGGCGTATGTCCACCTGTGCAGGGAAGTGAAGGCGAAGGTTAGTCTAGCGAAACGTAACGAAGAACTCCGGGTGGCAAGCCTCTGCAAGGGGAACCCTAAGGAGTTCTTCAGTTATGTTAATAGTAGAAAACCCATTAGAAGCAAAGGACCCCAGCAGCACTATGCGGACCTCCGACGCGGACATCGCTAATGTGCTGAATGAGTACGTTGCGAGAGTGTTCACCAGGGAGGACACCCGCGTCATCCCCGAGCCAAACGTCAGTCACGAAGGTACTGGTCTGGATAGTGTTCGGTGTACTGTGATAGTCGTTGCCGATAGAGTAGACAAACTGAGCGCGTTTAAGGCTCCTGGGCCAGACCAGTTCCTCCCCAGAGTGTTGCAGGAGGTGCGCGACCAGAGGCCAACGTGACCACTATCTTTAAGAAAGGGGATCACGAAAGTCCAGGGAATTATCGTCCCATTAGTCTCACTTCAGTTGTAGGTAAATTATTAGAGAGGATAATAGCGGATAGGATCGTTGACCATTTGGATTCCTACAAGCTGCATGGGGACTCCCAACATGGGTTTAGACGGCATAGGTCGTGTCTCACGAACTTGCTCGAGTTTTTCCACGTCATGTTGAGTGAGTATGATAAGAGTAGGGCGATTGATATACTTTATCTCGACTTTGAGAAAGTCTTTGATAAGGTACCTCACCACCGACTAATGGCCAAAGTGCGCGCGCTGGGTATCGGTGGGGAAGTAGGTAGGTGGATTGAAACCTGGCTGAGGAATAGGCGGCAGAGGGTTGTAATTAATGGGGATAGTTCGGGTTGGGCCTCGGTCACTAGCGGGGTTCCTCAGGGTTCCGTTTTGGGGCCACTGTTGTTTATCATTTACATAAATGATATCGACGGTGGCATCGTCAGTCGGATCGCCAAATTCGCTGATGACACGAAGCTTGGGGTCAATGTTGGGACACCAGAAGCGATCGAGGAACTGCGTGCGGACCTAGGTAGGATAGGAGAGTGGTCCGAAAAATGGCAAATGCCGTTTAACTTCGGTAAATGCAAGGTAATGCACATTGGCTACGCCAATCCCAAGTCGGACTACTCCATGTTGGGGAGTAATATCGAGGCAACTGATTTGGAAAAGGACATGGGTGTGCTAATTAGCAGCAGTAGTATAGCCGCAAAAGGGAGAGTGCAAGAATGTTGCAGGTTATTATGTAATGTTGCAAATGGGGGTGGGGGTTGTTGCAAAGCGGGGGAGGGGGATTGTTGCAAATGGGAGGGGTTGTTGCAAAGGGGGGTGGGGTGTTGCAAAGGGGGGGGACTTGGCGGCGGCGTTATCCCCCAAGAGAAAGAAGGAGGGAGAAAGGAGGAGAGGTGTTCACCTGGCAGGAGCCAAGTGCACATTAAGACTTCAGCCGAGTAGGCGTTGTTTTATAGGCTCCTAATCAGCCAGTTGGCGTAAATGGCTTGAGTTGCCAGATACCGCGATACCATTGTATACATTATTATAGACTCCTAATCAGCCAGTTGGCTGTAAATGGCTTGAGTTGTCAGATACCTCTTTTTAGCAGTATTATTGTATACATTATTATTATATACGCCTAATCAGCCAGTTGGCTGTAAATGGCTTGAGTTGCCAGATAGCGCCATGTATTCATTTATCGAAGACAGTTGCCAGATACCATTGTATACACTATTATAGACTCCTAATCAGCCAGTTGGCTTAGAAGGCTTAAATATTGCAAGATACCGCAATACCGTTGTATGCATTATTATATTTCGAATACCGGTAGTAGAAGGCATAACAATTAAGTAAAACAACATTGCATCATTCTGTTTATTATAAATATATAGAAAATAAATATACATTTGAGAATATGCATATAACAGTACAGGAAATATACACACAATTATGGATATATAAAATAAAATACACATTTCAAATAAATATACACTTCAATAGAAATATGTACATAACAGTACAGGAGAAATATACACACACAACACACCAATTATGGAGATATATTTATAAATAAATATACTTTTCAAATAGAATAATATACATTTCAATAGAAATATGCGTATAATCAGTACAGGAGAAATGCCAAGCAAAATTAAATACAATTCACTTTTTTTCAAAATACTAAACTCGGTCTTAATCGAGTTTACAATTACATCATTATTGCTCTGCATTACGCAGTATATGCGGCTTAATAATATTTCACCGCTTAAAGTATAGGGAAACCTGTATTCGATATGAAGGCTTTCATATCGTTCAGTACTATTTTGTTCCCACTTTACACCGGTTGGTAAGTCATCTTTAAACACGTCTAGAATACAATCAAAAGCACGCACAAAGAGTTCATCGTAGCTACATTATTAAATACAAGTTTATAAGAACGCTTTTCCAATCGAGGGTTTATTTCTACCGACTCGAGCTTTTCAATCGTGAACTCACTCAACATAGCGGCAATTGAAATAATCTTCTAAATCGTTACGACAACTGCGCGTTATATAAAGAAATAGTTCTTCAGGGTGAACGGTGTAGGTGAGCTCAGCCTTGTACCGATCAATTGCTTTGTACCAAAGTTCTGGTATTTTAAAGAGTCTAAACTTTTTAAATAAACATCCAGCACTAGACCATTCTCACCAGCCCTACAATCGGTAAACCCATCGAGCAGAGCGGTGTATGCGTATTCAAGTACTGTATCAAATAAAACATATCCGTAACACGCGCGTCTAATATAGGTTTCAGTTTACGGAATCCGACGATTTCAAACATTCTGTCGAGGATGAAACGGTTTCGCGTAGGAATAAGAGCGTTATTATCAGAAGCATTCTTCCACATCAACCGTATATCAATGCACGGCCGATCGTTATTTATACACAACGTACATACAACGGCGTATGAGGGTGCGTCACTAATCTGCTCTCTTCTTGTACCTACGTTAGCAGGTATTTATAACGATCTTCACTCCACTTCTCAACTATCACAAAGATTCTATTCATCTCCTCGATACTAAATAAACCCGTTTGTTTGTCGGTCTACATTCCGTTTCCAGTACATAGCTAATGGTACCGGAATTACGCCTGAACACGCGCAACGATTTCGTCACGGACAACATCGTACGAGGCGTTGAGAATGCTGCTCAAAGGAAGTTCCATCGTATTCGAGGAGCGCACGTCCACTCGGCTCAAGCTCTGAGATAACTATGAGCCGTGTGAGGCACGCAGGTAGGCAGGAATGGTTCGACGGGCGGCTGACTCGATGATACGTGAATGGGCTTGTTCCGCGAGTCGAATTGTTGTACCGGTACAAGAATATCACTACCAGCCTACGCACCAGACATTTTGGATAAGAACTAGGAACATTTTATGTTTTACTAAATATCTCCACACTCCGGCGCACTATTTGAGAGGAACATATGTTCATATTTTTCCTTTCTGCCCATCAAACGATACTCGTCTCTAAACTCTGTTAAAAATTCACGCAGGGCACTAGCCACAACCTCACTACGAACCTCATCATGATATACGTTAATATAGTGATAAAAATACTTAAGATTGTCCATGATCACGAGATTCACATTTCCAGTCGTAGGGTATGAGTAATCGACATGGTGTAGCATGACGTAATACCGCTTGTCACACCACCCATCAGCAAGACTCATTATCCATACCTGCTGCTTCTCTTCTGCACGCGTTGTTTCTTTTACTTCACGGTGTATGTGAGACTTTATAAAGTTTAGCTCTGCAGTATACTTCAGCACATCGTCTGTGCAACGAAAGCCTTCAACGGTCTCACCAGAACATCCGTAGAGTATTTGTACATCTTGGAACTTCGCACAATCCAATGTGTTTTTAAAAGAGGCATAGGAGGGATGAATAGGAAGTTTTTCGGTATCCACCACATCCTGGCACTTTACTGAATACCATTTCGTAAACGTTGTACAAGCAATATTAAAGGTAGCCATTTGAATACACGTCTGATCTGAATACACGTCTGATCTCTCGGGCTTACTGCGGTCGACTGACCACGCAGGGACTCCCAGATAGTAGCATGACTCACGGTCTTACAGTGGGCGGAGCTTAGAACTTTCACCTACACACACACACACACACACACACACACACAAAGGAGAAAGTGAAACGCTATTTGAAACATGATTTATTTAACAAACGAGATATTCAAGTTATATATATTTACAAATACGATTTAATAAACGAGATATTCAAGTTATATATATTTACAAATACGATTAATAAACGAGATATCAAGTTATATATATATATATATATATTACAAATAGATACGATTATATACAAGACGTGTGAGTTAGAAGCATCATTGGTATCCAAAGGGTACGGTATCATAGGTACCAGGTATCTGGTAACGTTTCCTATAGGTGTTACGGCACACCATCGTACCCCTAAGTTCCTTCACGCCCCCCAGCTTCTGCGCCCGAAAATTGTGGGTGCCTACAATTAGTTGGGAGGTTGTTCATCCAAACATACTAGATCCTTCAACGACTCAAAGTTAACAACCTCCCGATTCGCATGGTTGAGCGTAATACCCTTTGCCTTCACGATATATTTCATTTCCTCCCCCACCCTGACCCGTACCCCATAAGTCTTAGGTCCTGTTGAGGCAAAAGAGTCGGCGTATGCGTTGTCCCCATACTCATCCTTGATCTCATCAGTGAGCTCGCCGAGGAACTCCCCAATAGTGGGCATGTATTCACCCTCCCTCTCTGTGAATATCACGCTATCTGTATCGGCATACAATACTCTCCGCCCAAGAGAATGCAATAGACCCCAAAGTTTTATACGGGCGTAGGCTGTTGTGAAGCTGGCCACAGGTATGTTTGTAACCCTTGAGGTATCTGTGGCAAATTCAGTGTTGTTGTACTTTATTACGTAAGTATTACCTACATTTACGATCTCCATGACCTCTTTATCGGGGCATTGGCATAATCCCAGACATCGCTATAACTTTGTGCCAAATGAATGCTCCCTCTGCCGGTATTCTGCGCAAATTTTCCCCATAGACTGTTTAGACACAACTTTGCACTAAAGCGCTTGCCAGGATTCTTTACAATTTGGACACGATCAAGTTGTATACCTTCGCGGTCGCGGTAACGTTGAATATAGGCAGACTTTTCATCTTCGGTATCAACTCCTCGCGGATACCCTGATGCCTCAACCTTATCCTTCAAAAAGGTGTTTATATATGGTGTGAAAAGGTTGGGTAGCTTCTGAAACCTCCACACCTCATGTATCTTCAGTATTCTATAACCATGGCGCACGGCTAGGGCCAACTCAGGACTTGTATATACGCCTCTGATCTTACGCTGGTGGGGTATATGGTTACATTCGCCGTTATCCTCTTCCGCGCACTTCACGCACAGGGGAAACATGAGCTTGTCGTCGATAACGACAGGTAAGATCGGCATCCATAAATTGCGTGGGGGGAGTACGTCTACGAAAGAGATCCCAAAGTAACGATCATTCAAATTTTTTGAAAATTCATTGATGGATGGTAGGCTAGGTCCACCAGTTTCTCAGGAGCGCCCACGGGGTACGGATGCTCTTCATCACGTATGGGTATAAAGAACAGAAATCGTAGTAATGGAGCTTCACGCCCTCCGTAGGTGGGAAGTATAGTCTGAAAGGATTTGTACGTCCTCCAAACAAGCTATCACCACATTTGAGAGGATCCAGCACCATTGAACGCTTGATCGCTTTTATTTCCTCACGGTACACCTCGTCTGTCTCCATCCGTGCATCATATTCATGCTCCCACAAGACTTTGTGAGTGAACTGTGATCCTATAAGTTGATCGCGGGTGCGGGTCGATGCAAGACAGTCGGCAGGAGACCTACCGTGGATATCTCCGGTGACTCCGCACTCAGGACGGGGGCATCCATGCCACCAGCAACCGTTAAAGGAGTACACAGTCTTCACACCAGTGACACGGTTTTCACTTAACCCATCAACCCAAAAAACACGTCCATTAATCTTAATGGGTACTTCACCCGTGTTGCGGGCGTGCTTTATGTATACACCTGTCTGTTGCTGTAGGTGTATGAGCCAGTAAATAGCCTTGTGCCCGTAACTGCGGGGATTGTTTCGGTGAATAATGGCTAAGGTGTCTTTCGGCATGAAGTTATTCTTGAACACCGTAAAACATAATGATGCGATGGTGGTTGCGACTTGCAGTGGATCGCATTTGAAACGGGCTATGTACATCCTTCTAAAGGCCTGGAAACATACTCTAAGCACGCGCACATCATTCACGCAATAACGCTCACATTCATCAGCTATATTATAAGGGTTACTTTCATTAAAACTGTCGTAGTATCGATCAAAGTCTTCACGTTCATCCATACAGTCAAAATAATGTTTGGGGGGTGGTGGGCCTACGTAGTTTAAAGTCTCGCTGGTGAGGAAAGTGTATGGGAAGTATCCTTTGGAAACTTCAGCTGCTACTCCCATCACCTTGGGTAGCTTTGCTAATTTACAAGGTGTGAATAATAAAGTATCTTTAAATTGTACATTGCCTCTTATCTGCATCTGTATTAATTTGTTGCCTCTTTTCAATGGATCACCTGTAAATATCTCAGAGGATTCGTGTTCAAGCAACTCCTTATAAAGGAACTGCGTGTCAAACTTTGCCCCGTTATGGGCGAGAATATACACAGTCATTTTTTTGAACTTGTCGGCTAACTTGACAATATAGGACACAAATAGTTTCACAGGACTATCGCTGACATTCGTTTTAAAAACGTTTGTCCGTTTACCACATTTGGGGCACTCGTCACATTCGATATCCATACACTCATCACAGATAGTCTGGCTCACAAGTAAATGTGGAATTACCTCTTTGGTTTCAGCGTTCGTATATGTTTCTATATCGTAGTATACAGTTATACAAGGGTTATTTTTAGGCTTAGCATCTTTCATATAACATACATGCTTTACTCCATCCGCCTTATATTCCTCCTGGCATGTAGGACAGTGAATTACGTCACACTTGTGCTTAAATTTTCCCCAATTATCCATTGTGTGAAACATACCACATTCACAGATTCTCATTTTCCTGCACGTGCCAATTGATTTATGGAAATCAAAACAGCTATTATTGAAAAATGTGCGTCTACACACATCACAGTCTCTCTTCTCAGCTTCAACTACACGGCTTTCACATTTGGTGCTTTTACACTGCTCACATACCATGTGACATTCTTTACAATGTCTCACTATATCATCCGCAAACTCGAGGCACCCCTTACACAAATCATGATGTCTCCCATATTTTCGACTTTTGTCATAACTCGCGTAAAGCCACCTTATATTACGGATGGGGAGATACGTTGTCCCTGACAATCCTAAAATAAGTAGGGGCCTTGTACGATCTCTCACACAGCTTTTAAAAACATACACAGTCCTACGACGATCATCCAACCCAAACACAACTATGCGGACATTCATTTCCTGTTCTACCCTTCTCAGCTCTTCAGGACCCATATTACAGTCAAATTCAAGTTCACAGTCTACAGCTAGTTTACGGGCATGCTCCACGACTGTAGGCAACCAAATTTTTTGAGTTCGTGTATTTTGTACAGTAAACATACGTGCTAAGAGTACTGCTATAAAGCCGCAACCACGATCGACGTTTATATGCCGTCTATAAATAGCTTGAGAATTGAAGTTAAGAGTATACGGTATGGCACTATGACCCGCAACACGGTATACATGGTCAATATTTACCGTGAAGTTGTCCATATTGAAGGCTATACTACTTTGGGCGGCTTGCATTATACGCCCTAATATATATTCTACATCTTCAGCCGCCAAACGTCTAAATGGCACTATCACCCAATAATCGTCTACATCACCGTCATCTGACCCGAATCCAAAGGACAGACTCGTCCTGACTTCACGCTCGTCACGATTCTGAAGAGCAAACTCTATAATATGCTCTACAACCCGGCGTAGTCCGCGCTCAATTCCACTGCTATACATGACTCTAGGGTCGACCCTGACTCTATACCGATTTCTAGTCAAGGCTGGGGTGGGGGCTGCGGATCGCACCAATTCCAGCGTTATACCATCCTCAACAGAACGGGGGGCGGCGGATGAATTAGTGGATATATTAGCGGAAGGTGCTGCTGATGGGGGCCCTGTTGCGTAGGAGGTTGATGGTTGGGGCTCTATTATTGTAGACTTAACAGAACGGGGGGCGGCGGATGAATAAGGGGATATATTAGGTGCTGCTGGGGTGTTGTTGCGTAAGAGGTTGAGGGTTGGGGATCTATTACCGCTGCAACAGACGCGTATTTCGGTCGCTTTATACCTGACGTGGGTATCTCATACCTCCGCTTTGGACGTGTTACCGGTATCGCTGGTGAGGGTTCAGGGGAGGAGATCACAACTACACTGTCGTCGAGGTCATCCGTAATGATGGGCTGCTCTACCTCATCGTCATTCACGGTTCTGTGGGAGAAGAAATATAAGGATCAGCACTCAAAATTTGTAATATTTTGTAAATGACTCACTTAGGAGTGTGACGTGTTAGAAATGGACTCTGTAGAAAAATTCAGATTCACGAGCCCATCCACATGTATTATATCTGGACCTACAGGATGTGGTAAAACTGTGTTTATGCTTAAAATCATTAAAGAAAAGGGGGAGATGTTCTCGAAATTTGTGCATAAAGTTATATGGTGCTATTCGACGTATCAATCAGTGTTCAACGAGTACCAAGATGATATTTTGTTCCACAAAGGCGTATATGACGTTAATTCGTTAAAGGGAAATGAACATACAATCATTGTAATTGACGATCTCATGTTGGAGATGGATAAAACGTTTGCCGAGACATTTACAGTATTCTCCCACCATCTTAACATAAGCGTGTTCTTCATCAATCAGAATCTATTTTTCAAAAATAGATACATGCGCGATGTGTCGTTAAATACGCAATATCTAGTCTTATTCGCGCAACGTAGAGATGTATCACAAATTGGGGTATTAGCCAATCAAATGTTCCCGAATCAGCGTAAGGAGTTTTTGGAAGTTTATAAAGAAGCTACAAGCACGCGTTACGGATATTTGCTTTGCGACCTTCATCCGCGAAACACGTTTAGAGTGCTTCTGCGAACGAATATATTTCCAAACGAGCCTGAAACGGTGTATATTCCAGAATGACAAAGAGACTAAAGAAATACCGTGAATTAATAAAAATCTATCATCGACTGCCCGGGCAATGCAGCAGATGTTTATTAAAAATATCGATGCCGACTTTTTAAAATGCATCTGTGAAATCTGTCTTAACGTTATAAATTGCAATGTATCAATGAAAACCCATCAGAAGGCTCGCCTACGCCGCTACAAGAACATAATACGTGCACTCGCTCGTAAAAGCCAAACTGTAGCGAAGAAAAAACGAATTATTGTACAAACAGGAGGGTCATTTCTCCCCATCTTATTTTCAGTTTTGGGTCCTTTACTGACTAGATTAATATAATGAAGAAAGTGGTAGTGATTCCCCACGAGGTGTACGCCTCACTGCAAAGGAATCCAGACACGTATCTAGATCCCCGTAAAAGCAGACTTAAAAGAATGGAAAGCGAATTGTTAGCCCTATTAAACAGTGAAAAAACACCTGATGAGAAAAGAATCTTATACCAAGAAGCTCTGCAGAAATTTCTTCACGAGTACGAAAATTATAAGAGCCCTACAGAGATTCCTGTGGTTATTAGGCACAGCACGGGGGACGATGGCGACATAGGATCTGTGCCCGACGACACAGCTGACCAACCAAAAAGATTAGCCACACAACATATCGAACATGTATTAAAAAATACCCTCCCACTTACATTGAGGAGTAAAGGCTTAAGTCTTTATAATCTATTGAATGAGGATCCCGCCATACAATGGACCGATACAGGGGAGATCATTGTGGAAGGATCAAAGGTACAGGGATCGAATATCGTAGACATTGTCCATGATCTGGTGAGAAAGTGGGATAGGCCATCACCATCAGGATGGAAGCATATTAAAGCAAGACTACAACAAATAAATGTCCCTAAAACGTTGATAGGAAATCTGAACAGGTTAAAAGACTTGGAACATGCAACGCCTGTGACACAATTGAAGGCGCCGTCACCCCCGGCGGTAACACCTTTGAAGAGGAGCAAGAAGAGGTTAAACCAACCCTACCCACGTGCCTCTAAAATACGCAAATGGCTAACGTATTAACTAAACGCTATTATGACATTTCTACCCCATCCTCTTACGGCGGCGTAGATAGACTGTACAGAAGTGTTTACGGAGTAGGAAAAAAAGATGTTGAAAGATTTTTGAGGGAGCAGGACGCTTATACGCTTCATAAGCCTGTGAGAAAAGGTTTAAAACAGCCAAGACAACGGCTTCCTCGATTGATTCTATTTGGCAAGCAGATTTAACAGACATGCAAAGATATTCTGTGTATAACGATGGTTACCGCTACATTCTATTCATAATAGACGTATTCTCTAGATATCTGTGGCTAGTTCCTCTGAAAAATAAATCACCTGAAACAGTTGCTAAAGCCACCAAAACGCTAATGTTAAAAGAAAACAGGGTTCCTGGCTATTTTTGTACGGATATGGGGAAGGAGTTTATAGGCCGTGCTTTTCAGAATATGTTGACAGAGTTTAATATCAGCTATTACACAACCAATTCTATACATAAGGCTTCTTTAGCTGAAAGAGTTCAGCGCACCATAAAGGAACGCATGCACCGTTATTTTACACATAAAAACACATACAGATTTCTAGACATTCTGGAATCATTGGCATCATCCTACAACCGCTCACACCATCGCACGATTGGGGCAACACCTAACGAAGTTTTAGAAAGAGGTACGCTCCCGAGAAGAGATGGATCACCACCACCACCACCACACTCTGCGCGCTTCAAAATCAATGATTATGTAAGGCTGTCGCGTTCGGGGAATAAATTCGCAAAGGGTTTTGAGCAAGGATGGACACGCGAGATTTTTAAAGTTAGGGCTGTGAGACCTAAAGGTGAGATAATGATGTATTACATTGAAGATTTGAATGGGGAAGAAATCTCAGGAGGCTTTTACCGCGAGGAATTGCAGAAAGTTGCGTTTAATTTAGAAAAAAATGTGGCTAGGGTACCCAGAAAGCTTCAACACCTATATAAAAGCTGATGCAATAATGAAGCTTAAATAGTATGCAACATGGCTCCTAACCATTTCTACGTCACACTCCCGTCCTCCTCGTCCCTGTCTGTACACCCTAACAACACGCTAGCCAACTTTGTAACAGAACTCCATGGGCACATTGAATTGGGTCGTGATTCGTATGAGGTGGGGATATGCGAAATTCAGCTGGACACCGTCTTTTTAAATATTGAACATAAAGAAACCGTTTTTACGATTCTTAGAGACATTGACGAGTGTGAAAAAGCTGGGGTAGCTATGGATGAAACTATGCGCATCGCTCGGACTAAGATTGCACGGTATTACAGTACAGAAGTAAGACTAGGGCCGGGTCAATATGGTTCGGCCGAGGATGTTGTGAGAGGCTTAAACGTAAGTTTAAGAAACTCAAACCTTACGAATGATTTAGTATATGAAATCGTAAACAACCCTGCACATACACTAATCCTAAAATCAAAGACTAACAGACGTCTTAAAGAACATAGAAAGTTCAAAATTCTAACCAACGGCCGATATAGCGCAGCCTTCCAAAGAGACACATTTCACGAGACACAGTATAACTTGTCCAGATTAATGTATCAATTGAAGATGGAGAAATTGGCTGAAAGGTCCCCAGACATGTGCTATATTTACAGTAATATAGTGGAGCACCAGTTTGTTGGGGATACCCAGGCACGCCTGCTGCGCATTGCTCACATCCCCAACCATAGAGGAAGGAGTTTGAGTATTACATATGACAGACCCCATTATGTGAATGTCGCAACTAATTTAATAACCAATATCACAATATATATAAGAACGATTGAGGGCGAAAACTTCCCATTCGGTAACGGGAGCTTAACAGTGAAGCTACACTTTCGACGCACTGAGTTATAATGGATAGAAAGCCTTTCACCGTCTATCGAGGGATGCGATACCAGCGCGGTAGTGGACTTGGATCCATTTTTTCATCCATACTACGTACGGCTGTTCCTTTGCTGAAGAGGGGTGCCAGATACCTTGGAAGGAAAGCGCTACAATCAGGCCTTAACACTGCAGAAGACATATTGGCCGGGGCTAAACCTAAAGAAGCTCTAAAAAAACATTTAAAGCGTACACGGAACGAAATCATCAAAGATGCAAAGAGAAAAATGCGTGGTGGCGGGAAGAAGAAGAGGGCTCCCCGGAAGAAGAAGGGGTCACGTGGTATTAAACGTAAAAGGCTATCAAAAAAGAAATGCTGTAAGCGAATGAAACCTATGGTTGACCACTTTTTTGACTGATATAAGCTAAGGATATTGATCTCATGAATCATAGTTTGTTTACCACTTGTCGAGAGAGGAGTCACTATTTCGCCATGGCACGCTTCATCCACCCATGTAGTTCACAATGCTGTAAATCGGAGCTGTCCTTTTTTGAGCTCCCGCCAACCCAAGTTTCTATTGAGCACAGTGACTTTATTACAATTAACCCTTTAAACACAATTAGTTCCCCGAGTGCACCTATAGAATTCGTGATACCCAGCTCAGGTCCTTACTTTTTTGATCCAAGCTGTGTGCACATGTACGCTAAGCTACGTATAGCCCATTCTGATGGAACGGTCTGCGATGACAAATATGCTGTATACCCTGAAACAAACTTTCTGCACGCCATATTCAACCAGTGTGACGTATATTTAAATCAGACCAACATATCGGCAGGCACGGGGTACTATCATCTACGAGCCTATTTGGAAAATGTCCTCAACTTTTCCAAAGAAGCGAAGGCTACCTTTTTAAGTGCGGAGGGATATTATCAAACTAAAGATGAAAATAGTATAAAGGACAAATTTAAAAATTCTAAAAAGAAAATATACGAGTGTTTTGGACGGTTGCACACAGATTTCACTTTCCAGGAGAAGTTGCTTGTGAACGGGGTGGATATGAAAATAAAGCTCACCCGCACGAGTCCTGAGATCTGCTTAAATCTGGATGTGAATCAAGAAGAGGGTGCAAAGTCCGTTGTGGTTCACATTATGGACACATACCTCCGCGTACGGCGAGTGAAATTAAGTTCACCAAAACAACTAGAAATTGAGAAAAATTTACTAAACGCTACAGTGAAATATCCTATTAACAGAGTGCAGATCAAACTATATACGGTTCCTGCAGGGTTGGCATCGAAGCAGATAGAAAACATTGCCCTGGGAAATCTTCCTAAAAGGATATTAATCGGCATGCAGGACCACGCTTCGGTGAATGGAAAATATAAAAAGAGTGCCTTTAAATTCGAGAATTTCGGACTTAAAAATATAACTCTATACGTTAATGGCACTGCTTTGGGTGGAACAATGGGTACGGACTATTCATCAGACGCTGTGTTACCGCTTTGTGCCAGAGCCTATAGTAATCTGACCCATATTGCAGGTGATTGTGATGAGCTTGGTAATGGGGTAACGCAGGAAGAATTCATTGATCAATTTAACCTTTACCCGTTTGACATTACACCTGACTTATCTGCTAGCGTAAATACCCATTTAACACCACAGCAGAGCGGAAACATCTCAGTGCGGCTGGAATTCGCCAAGCCTATAGACGCTCCTATTAGTGTACTAGTATATCTCGAATCGCAAGCCCTAATAGAAGTAGATAGATTTAGAAGCGTTATCACTGACTTTTAAAATGGATGCTAATACACTTCAGAAAGTAATGGAGCGAGTCACACGTTCCAAATTTATCGGCGTGTTTGCGAAGAATGAAACATTGAGTTTGCCAAGTACGCGAGAATGCGGTAGTCTTATTGTGAACACAGACATCATCGGTAATGAAGGGATTCACTGGATCGCTGTCTATTTTAAAAATAGACAGCGCCTGTACTATTTTGATTCACTCGGTACTCAACCCTGGAGTGACCCTATTATTGTAAAATTTCTCGCTCAGTTACATATTCCCGAAGTTGTGTGGACCCCATTTCGCATGCAAGGATATTTTACTAATGTTTGCGGAATGTACTGCGTCTCATTTCTCATGCATATGTCAAATGATAAAGAATTTATAAATTTTTTAAATTTATTTGACCCGTGTCACACTCGCCGAAACGATGAAATGGTATGCAGACAGATAAAAAACCGTTTTCCAATTGTACGTACTCGTTGTATATTATAATGTTTTTGTTCGTATATTTGTAACGATATATTCGTTTATTGTACTGATTTCTTTCATTTAATAAATTTATGAAAATATATTGTGTCTTCTTATCCCAAAAAGATCGAAAAACACTTACATTATTTCGGTGTGACATTGTTGACTGATCAGTATACCCTCCCTATTCCGAGATTCTTCAAAAGATTGTATAACTCGTGTCAAATCCTCATCGGACCTTAAAGGAATAATGCTTTTAAAACATATACAGAGTATACAGACAGATCCCTATGTGAAGATATCTTTGGTTCGAGGAATGAATGCCATAAAAATTTCGATTTTAGCATAATGGGGATAACCAAATAACATTGATTGACATTTTTGGCGAGTATCTATTTGACGAGATACTACAACTCTCCATATATATATAAAATTCTAATTATAGACACTTACATTTCTATGGTAGTCCCTTGCGTCGGTTGTAAGGAGCGTCACTGCAAATATCTTCTACGGTTTGCGTTGAAAATAATTCGCCACGTCAATCGCATTGAAAAGACTAATTGCGGTTAATGCTGCAGTATCACGTTCTTCATACAATTCCGGGGAGACGTACAGGTCCATGGTGGAGGATGTGTGACATTGTTGACTGTTCAGTATACCCCGTATTCCGAGATTCTTCAAAAGATTGTATAACACGTGTCAAATCCTCATCGGACCTTAAAGGAATAATGCTTTTAAAACATATACAGAGTATACAGACAGATCCCCATTATGTGAAGATATCTTTGGTTCGAGGATTGAATGCCATAAAATTTCGATTTTAGCATAATGGGGTAACAAAATAACATTGATTGACATTTTTGGCGAGTATCTATTTGACGAGATACTACACCCATCCATATATAAATTCTAATTATAGACACTTACATTTCTATGGTAGTCCCTTGCGTCGGATTGTAAGGAGCGTCACTGCACATATCTTCTACGGTTTGCGTTGTAAATAATTCATCACGGTCAACCGCATTAAAAAGGCTAATTGCGGTTAATGCTGCAGTATCACTCTCTTCATACAAGTCTGGGGAGACGTACAGGTCCATGGTGGAGGGAATGATTATTCACTGACGCGAAAATAGCTACTGTTACTCCAAACTGAAAAATATCCCCTTTTATATGCACAATCGCCAAGCTCCGCCCCAAAAGACCAGATGTTCGTAGTGATTGGCTGCCGATGTAGCTGGGTGGAGCTATGACGTGTACCAATCCGCTATAACGAGACCGGACGAGTAACATATATATAAAATCGAATTATAGGCACTTACATTTCTATGGTAGTCCCTTATATTATATTTTTTACTTACAAATTATTAGTATTGTTTGTTAACATAATTGTTAACTTATTTTATAATAAAGAAATTATATCCTAATTATATTTTAAAAAGAACATTCGGTTTCAACGTTAAGCTGTGGTCTAAGGCGGCGTGGCATAAATAAATACTAAAATAAAATTAAATGTTAAAAATCTTTATTCATACGTTATTAAAAGTTAAAAATCTTTATTAATAAAACAGGATAGAAGCATATGAAAGTCAAGGTAAACTATAGTTGTAAATTATAGTTAGGTTATACGATGTTTTTCGGGCATACTACTGCCTCGGGTTAAATGATCCTGTTATTTTAAATCACGTATTTGAAAGAGTTAATCATTATTGCTACATAGAAAAAATCGTGCATTACGATGTTTTTCGGGTATACTACTGCCTCGGGTCAAATGGTCCTGTTATTTTAAATCACGTATTTGAAAGAGTTAATTATTATTGCTACATAGAAAAAATCGTGCATTACGATGTTTTTCGGGTATACTACTGCCTCGGGTCAAATGGTCCTGTTATTTTAAATCACGTATTTAACGACACATCGCGCTCATTCCATTGCTATATATGGCTCTAGGATCGGCCCTGACGAGATGTATTTCGTAGGTTAGGTTAGGTCTCTTACATATAAAAGTCCATGTGGTAGAGTAAGCAACGAACCCCATCGACGAGATGTATTTCTGAATCCATGTTAAACTGGAGGTCTAATTTACGAGCGAGTGCACGTATTATGTTCTTGTACCGGCGTAGGCGAGAAAGAGTTAATTAGTATTGCTACATAGAAAAATCGTGCATTATGATGTTTTTTCGATTATTATTTATTGAACAAAACTCTCGCTCTCTTTCTATATTATATATATATATATATATATATATATATATATAGAAAGAGTGGTCTGGAAGGAAGTTTACCAATGATTAAATTCTCTTTGCGAGTGACCCGTTGCCCGCGTCGGGCTAACCTTTGGTTAGCTTCCGCCCGAATTGTTCATTCTGACGAAGGTCAAGCTTTTCACTCCACCTTAGACCTACAGTTTAACGTGGATTCCGAACCACGCCCCATCAGCAGCCCAGCGTCTTGACCACTAGGCCACCTAGGGTACCCATTTATCTACCAACCACTTTCTTTATTGTGTGGAAGGATGAACAGCTGGGTTTTGCTGCGCGCCGGCTGCCGTCGGGTCTCGAACCCTGGGCCGATGGATTCGTAGTCCGCGACGCTAACCACTACACCACCGAGGCGCCTCATGAGGCTAGCATCATGAAAAAGAAAAACTATGGTATTTGTCATTACTTACTCGGACTATAGTGGATTTAATTATCCCAGAAGAGTTCCTTGTTCCATGCACGGTCTGTGTGTAGCATATATATATATATATATATATATATATTGTGTGTACGTTTTTCCCACTGTTATTCGTGACTTAAATATTTATAATAAAAATCAAGTGTCTAAAAAAGTTATTTAATAAGCAGAATTTAATTGGATTCATTGTAGAAGTAATAACAATGGCAATATTAATATTTGGAGCAGTGGGTACTTATCAAGGGCTGTCTTTAAGAAAGGTCTCTCGCAAGCAGATTTTCTCCGAAACCAACCTCGCTATAGTGGACTGTGTTTTGGGGAAATCCAACTTTCTTCGTTTCTTTTAATTTCGTTTTTTCATTTTTCCTTCGCAGGGAATGAGGCTCGTATGTTTCATAACTTTTCATCTCGTTTGGTGGGTTTCGAATTGTATCGTAAATTATCGTATTTCGAATTGTATCGTAAATGATCATTTCGTTTCGTTATTCGTGAGGGCTCATCTACAATCATATATTGTGGTATTTTATATGATTTGTGTACAGATGGGTTAAACTGTGGGTCTAAGTTACGCATAAATATAAAACATTTTCATTGTATATATATATATATATATCACAAGATATTTAAAAGACTGATATAATTATAGTAAACTTATGTCGAAATAGTTACCCATAAAATTAATTGTTTTCGGCTGAATTATGGATAACTATGTTATTTGTTTCGTTCATCTTCAAGTTTAATGAAGCTGGGTATCCCTTATAAAAATTCGTTTCTGTCTAACGAATTATTTATTGGGTAACTTTGTTAATTCTATTAATGCGTAAATTTCTGAAACATGAAAGAGGCGCTTGTGTTATTTTATATGGTTGATTCTTCCAACTGATTAACTATATAAACATAATGTGTTATTTTATATGGGTGAATCTTCCAACTGATTAACTAATAACATATATTGTGGTATTTTATATGGTTCATTAGTTTATTATATATACAAGTACAATTTAATAAATATTGCTATCTGGAATACATAGCGCTATCTGGTGTACATGACGCGATCTGGCAACTCAGCAACTGAATACATTGCGTGATCTGACAACTCAGCAACTGAATACATGGCGCTATCTGGCAATTCAGCCAGAATAGAGGCTTATAAAAGACGCGAAGTTGGTGAAAGACTCATTCCACCTCGGCCCAGCCGAGGAAGGACCTCTGGTCCTTCTCTTTCAGGCCCTTTGGTAAAACCCCTTAGTGGCCTCTTAGGTTAGGTAAACGAAAATAATATGCCTTGCTATCAAAGGCAACTACTCTCTCTCTTCTCTCTCTCTCCTTCAGGTATCTCCCTCCTTCAGGTGTCTCTCTCTCTCCTGCATGTGTACCTACTGCATGTGTACCTCCTGCATGTGTACCTCCTGCATGTGTGCGTATGTGTGTGTACCTCCTGCATGTGTACCTCTGCTGTACCCCTTGGCTGATTAGACGTATATAATAATAATGTATACAATAATACTGCTAAAAAGAGGTATCTGACAACTCAAGCCATTTACGCCAACTGGCTGATTAGGAGCCTATAAAACAACGCCAACTCGGCTGAAGTCTTAATGTGCACTTGGCTCCTGCCAGGTGAACACCTCTCCTCCTCCTTTCTCTCCTTTCTCTTGGGGGATAACGCCGCCTCCAAGTTTTCCCCCCACCACCCCTTTGCAACACCCCCACCCCCCTTTGCAACAACCCCCTCCTCTTGCAACAACCCCATTTGCAACACCCACCCCCTTTGCAACAACCCCACCCCCTTTGCAACATTGCATAATAACCTGCAACATTCTTGCACTCTCCCCTTTTGCGGCTATACTACTAGCAGTGACCTTAAGTTTACCAAACAGTGCGTAGAGGTGGAAAGAAAGTCCAAAAGCTGTTGGATTATATCAGGCGGCAATTTCAATTTCGCAACAAGGAGATTGTGCTCTCTTTGCACAATTCCTTGGTTCGGCCGCACCTGGAGTATGCTGTGCAGTTCTGGTCGCCCACCCTCAAGAAAGATACTGAGAGGCTGAAGCGAGTCCAGTCGAGGGCCACAAAAGTTAATCCTTTCTGTTAGGCATATGGGCTACAATCGACGCTTAGCACCCTGAACTTGTTTTCGCTGGAAACTCGGAGGCTGCGCAGTCAATTCATCGAAGTTTTCAAGCTCTTACGCTGGTCAACGATGTCGATTTAGAAGCATGTTAGTTTAAATGATAACACAAACTCGCAATAATGGTTAGAAGTTGGATTTGAAACGGTTTAGGAGAGTGTGTGTGTGGGAATTACTTACCGATAGATCTGTGACACGTGGAACAGGTTACCTTCGGAAATTGTGAACAGTTCCTCTGTGGATCGTTCAAGAGGAGGTTGGACTGACCTGAATTTGCGTTTTGAGGTACTTCTTTCCTTTGTAACTCCTTGTAA
>JAJOZX010000523.1:0-42500 GCA_023014485.1 Bathynomus jamesi
ATTTAAATTATTAAGTTACTAAATTTTTGGATGTCCAAATGTAGACGGAAACAAACAAGTAGCCCGAATAACAGAATAACCGTGAGAAAAATTATTAAATATATCGCAAACAAGAAATCAATGCCAATAGTCAGATTCAAAATTCATTAAATATACAAGCAAAACTAAAATCATTACAAATAAACATCTATACGGTATTTAAGAATAAGGGTAACGAGGGTCCGGGTTGTACTCTAATCCGGAAGAATGGCAGCTTCATCCTCACTATCCGTGTCATAATCTAAGGATCCTTTTAGGGTGATGTTGTTTAGATACAAATGCTGATGGCGATCTCCATCTATGATACTTAAGATGACCGAGAGGATCGCATCCTCCCGATGGAACGTTGCTATCTTCGAAATCGACACAAAAGATACTCAGGAAGTCGTGAAATCGAGTTCCCAAGGAGAGATCGTGTAGTCGGAGATGTATCAGAGAGTCAAGGTCCACGACGAGTCGTTCTATGGCTCGCGTGTGATTCTGACCTAAGAATCGGACCCTTCTTAATTTAATGGTTCTTAAACGAGGAAGTACGCTGAGAGAAAATAACAGCTCCACGGGCAGCATGACCTCTGCCAGCTTCAGCGTTTGTAGCTTATCAAACTGTATGAAGAATTTTAAATAACTACGGTACTTTTGCATTATCCTCCCAACACTAAATTTTTTTTATAACGGCTAACGCCTGCGGCGGGCTGTTTTTACCGTAACCTAACCTAACCTAACCTAACCTAACCTAACCTAACCTAATACCAACACCAATTTTTTTTATAATGGAAGGAAAATAAAGTACCATAACCAAAACCAAACCAACATTATATAAAAAAATTAGTGTTGGGAGGATAATGCAAAAGAACCATAACTACTACTCCGTAGGGAGGAATCGGACCCTATGTAGATTGAGAAGCTTAACCTTTCTGAATCTAAGTAGAGCTCCTAAACATTCTCGAGTAATTATGTCTAGGCTCTTTACACGGACTAGTAATTTGCAAACTGCTCTTCTTGGCCGTCCGGTCAATCCATTGGTTGATTTGTGACCACAATTGTGGAGATGCAATATGTTTGTAACGTACATTGGAATAACCCTTTATCATAAAGTATTCATCCCACAATCGACAAACACGGCCGACCACAAAAACGTAGTCGTGCACGTATCCTAAAATTTTGTATTGTATTTCCAATGGCATCTCTGTGAGTAGCATGTTCTCACCTGTAATGAGGAAGGACAGACCGATTATGGTACCATTATCAATCAGGATTAATACGATGACACACTAGCCCATAGGTAAAACAGAGTTGAAAAGAAGAACATAGATTTAGATATACAAACTTTAGGAAAGTCGGATGAGCAGAAAATAAACACACATTCATAGAGGTGAAATATAAATATAAAATATATCATATATATGGAAATAAGAGTCATGAAATAAAAAGTGACAAATATACAGTGTAACGATAAACACATAAAGAAAACACAAAAGAATGGACATGGTACACAATTAGGCAAAATGTTGGCAAATCAGCGATGTAAATAACGTAAATTCTTAAATATGAGCATATAAATAGAGGTGGATATTGTTAGTACACTTTGATATTCAACGCGATGGGGTGTCGTCGGAGGGCTCCTCATAAAGGTGGGATCCCATGGGAATATAAGTGACGTTCTCGCTGGACCTTGCTCCATCAGGTGCATCGTTCTCTAGAGCCAATGCTAGCTTTGGAATCAGAAGCGAATCTTACCCTGGGGGGGGGGGGGGTGGCATCGCTGGCAACGGTCTAACAAATACAGACGGGATGGAACCAAGGGGATCGGTCGACGAAGTAGGTTCCTCTTGTGGTGGAACAGGAGCGGTTGTTTGCTGCTCAGGCCGCATGTGACTGGAGGTGGCTGTCATCAGTCCCCAGTCATGGTTTCTTCGTTTTCGGCAACTTCGGTAGCCGCATGTCATCAGTAACAGCAGAAAAACTAACGTAGTATCTCCCACGTTGGCGAAGTCCCATGTTCGATGGTGCATGGTCTGGAAATGCTCCAGTTCCAGCTTTTCCATAAACCGGGACATCCTCCCCATTCCCACTCCCTGGGGTAGCGATGCATTAAAATGTTTGATGGCCTTGGGTAAATAGTGTAATGATGTCATAAAGTTGAGGTCACGGTATGAGGAAGCACGGAACGGTGTGACCGTCACCTCTTTCTTTCTTCGGAACGTCGACCAAGACGCTATGCGGAATGCGCTAGATATTGCCGAGCAACCTTCCGGAAGCTCGAAACTGCTAGTGGCCCTCAACGATATGTGTTGGACGTCTCCCTCGCTGCAATGAATAGTAACGGGAATAGGTCGGGAAACGCTAAAGAATACGAGATCCTGTGTGCGTAACAAAATTGGGGGGGAATCCTTGCGTACGCTCCTGGTACAAGTGCCTAATTCTGTTGTAGATTCGTTGAGAAATAGTCTCACGACGCAGGGAGATGACCTCGATGTTAGGAGCACCGAGGGGGTGCGGCAATGATGTACTTCGTCCACGAGAACGCAGTCGTCCAAGTCCTTGAAATCTGGCGACCTCGCTTCGCATCGACAGCAACAGGGTTGCTATCATCATTACCTGCGAAAGAAAATCAGGCCCAAGTAATCGTGGAACAAAAGGGATAATCCTTGGGGTACAAGTGCCCCTTCTTATAAAATTTACTTATAATTTATATTAATTAATTAATCAATTCATTTACTTAATTAATTCCCTCTACCTACCATTGCATATCCTCTATGAAACAATTTAGCTCAGGTTAAGTTTTAATTGATGTTAACTTTTATTTCTATTTTAAATGTTGATATTATTCCTATCTTAAATTTAATTGACCTGTGGCATTCCCTTTTCGTTTCTACGTGACCCTTCCTTCATTCGTCGTCTGGAATTGCACTGACATTCACACTTACACTTGCCAGTTGAAGACGTTGGCAACCCTTCCAATATTTCCCCATGCATAGTGGCACACTCCCATGCACACTCGCTAACTCACATGGGCCCATATACACGCATACACCTCACGCCGTACACGTACACGCTTGCGTGCATCACTACACATTATATCCATTTTATATTATGATTACATTATTTTATATATCCAAACATGCCCTTTTTATTTTCGGGACTAGTATGTTTCATCGACTGCTCTCGATTTTCCTACGAAATTGCAAACAAGGGCAGGCGATGACCCTGATTTTCTTTCTGCAATCGGTTTTCTTGAGAAATGATAAAGGAAAATGTTATTGGATATTGATAAAATTTATTTACTGAAACGACGCAATACACTCCAACCTTTGCGTACCGAAACCTTTTCATTGCACATGCTCTTCTGGCAACGCCAGGTCGGCACGCCAGCCAAGCACTTAATTGCCATGTTGTGATTGCGTTTGCATAATTTTTTCTTAGGAATAACATCATGTTCCTGGAAAAACTTTACTGCGGATTTATCGTCAGGCACATTTTGCCATAGCCACTTCAAATTAATACAAACATCACTCATTGTTCTGCAAAAAAAATGACAAGAATTAGTGCGATATCTTGCAAAAAACAATAGTATAAGAAACTCGATTAGGTCAGGTTAGGTTAGGTTAGGTCAGGTTAGGTTAGGTTAGGTTAGGTCAGGTTAGGTTTCTCAAGAAAACCGATTGCAGAAACAAAATCAGGGTCATCGACTGCCCTTGTTTGCAATTTCGTAGGGAAATCGAGAGCAGTCCATGAAACATACTAGGTCTTTATTTTCAAGCATTCCCTCATAGACACACACACACAAACAATTTTCCTGTACCAGATTTCCAGATTAAAAGCAGGTCTTTGGCTTCGGAAGGAACGTATATATACATACATATATGCAGAGCCGGATTTAGACGTGTGGAGGCCCTGGGCAGCCTCCATGTGGAGGCCCCCCTACCTTAGGGGAAGACATAATTGAAGTCATCCATAAGATTCATAATATAATTAACATACATACACTTTCAAAACATCGTGCACTCTTGTGTCTGTCCATTCCACTCATTTCTGCAAAAAATGAAAGCCTCGGGTTACTCGGGTATTCCATTATAGTGAGAGTAGGCCTAAAAGAGTAATAAAAACAAAATAATAATCAGTACACAACAAATAGTAATTGGTAAAAGTTTATGTACTACAGTGGTATTGGATGCGCGTGTTTTTTTGTTGATCATCTATCGGGTTTTTCTAGTTTCGGGTTTTTTCTATTTTGATAATGGCTTGTCAATATGTGGAGGCCCCCAAGATGTGGAGGCCCATGGGCAGCTGCCCACTTTGGCCACTCCTAAATCCGGCCCTGCATATATGGATATAGGACATGATACCATGCATAATACTATGCATACTACCATAAATACCATAAGACCATAAGACCATAAATACTAAATACTACGAAATATGATTTTCCAATATAACTTAACCAGTGTTATTCGGGATTCCCACGTAGCTGTAGAAAACATAACGCAATCCTTTCTCTCTTTCTGACGGATGTGTAAAGCGAAAACAAGCTTGTTTATTGATAACTCTGGTTGATAAGCCGCTAGCTTTCGCAAACGACTCCAACTTAAGCATCGTATATAATAAAATATATCATATATAAAATATAGGCAATATATATATATGAATATATCTTATATTTTTTATATTTTAGTATATTTTGATATGTATATAGTGTCTCATTAGAATCGCACGACTTAAATAACATCCTGTAAATTATTGAGTAACGTTAAGACTTGTTTAAAATTAATAATCGTAGTCACACTAATTAATGATACTGACACTGTAAATGAGGATAATATCCACAATAACAATAAACAATCTTTGGTTCTTTTGCATTATCCTCCCAACATTAATTTTTTATATAATGTTGGTTGGTTTTGGTTATGGTACTTATTTTCCTTCCATTATAAAAAAAATTAGTGTTGGTATTAGGTTAGGTTAGGTTAGGTTAGGTTAGGTTAGGTTAGGTTACGGTGAAAACAGCCCGCCGCAGACGTTAGCCGTTATAAAAAAAAATTAGTGTTGGGAGGATAATGCAAAAGTACCCAATCTTCAAATATACAGAGTGCTCCTAATTGCACGACAAAGTATAATAATAAATATGATGATGTGAATAATACCTTGCCAATGAACAATGACATGAATAATGAAAATGAATAGAATAATAATGGGAATGCAGATATAACCTAACCATGCTTAAAAGAGTTATCATAAAGAGTCATGTTTTGCGTCACTTTACCCCTTGGTATATTTAATGTGTCCTAAGTGGCGTCTTACCTCATTGTCGAAAGCACTTCTATATTCTGAAATCTAACTTAATTACTTAATTAAAATGAGAAATGATTTAGAAAAGTGGTGTCAGAAGTTTTTTTCTTGGCCCCCCAGGGGAGTGTGCCTCTTCCATCAGAGTTCTCGTCACATTCATTAAGGACTCCGGAGGAAGGACTACCAGACGGCATCAGCTCCAACTGCCTGTCTTCACGTCTTCACGGCTTCACGGCCCTGCAGGAACCACATTGACGCTTCCTCCGCCTCGAATAGGACGCAGGCATCCAATTGAGAACATCGGTGGATGCCACCCAAACAACCATCTCCCGGACAACCCGACAGAATCATTGGGAATGTATACAAGGAATTGTGAAAATGAATTAAGTATGATTCTAAGTTCCATTATTTCGAACGAAACTAACTGTATAAATTGTGTCTGCGACAAGAATGTGTTTGTGAATTGCGTGCGGAGAGTCGAGGATTGCGAGGACACAGATGAATACGAAAGTGCGAGTAAGGAATTGAATGTAGAAACGAGAGTGATTCAAATGACGAATGGGATATGGATTGGGAAGAAACACTCCGAGTTAACTTTCTTTCAGAACCAGAAATTCTGATGCATCTCGGTTGTGACACCTAACTTTTATAGATCACGAATGAAGTAAACAATTTACATTAAAAATATACCGATTTTTGCCAGATTTTCGATCTTCTGCAGTCAGTAATGTGGATAAAGTGAAGAGTAACATTGGGAGTAAAACTGGGCTTTCGATTTAGTAAAAAGAATCAACACGGAATTCTTGTACAAATCTTAAGTTATTGCAGAGAACGCTATTTTGTTCGTTACCGCGAGAAGGATTAAACAGAAACAATACTCGCTTCCAACAACCTAAATATTTTACAGCCAATTCGAAATAATCCATTCACTCAACCATTTAATTTCGTTACTAAAAAAATAGTTGCTAAACCGTCGCACGGTTAAAGTTTTGGATTGGTTCTCAAAAAGTTAAACCATATTAAACATGGCTGTTTAAAAAGAGTATTTTTTTCGTTTTCTTTCATACTTCCCCTATGCGCTTCATATCAAACTTAAACAAAAGAAATTAGTTTGTTGTTGTTGTTGTTTTGAAGGTGACGAAAATAGAACAGTGACGAGAAAAGATTAATTTTATGTTTACAAAAACAGGTTTTTAGAGCATGAAGGTTAATAAGAGTTTTAGGGGGAATTTTTTGAAAAGTTAAAATACAAAGATAACTTTCGAATTTTTACTACTATCAATTTAATATTTTTTATTATCTTCGAGTGAAGATTTCATTTTATTGCGCAATTATTAAACATAATAGTAACAAAATGAAATGGCCCCGTTAATTATTTCGAATTAACTGTTATGAAATTTATAGCGTGCCAATAAAACTTATCTATCATAAAACTTGATTCTAATTTTATGAAAGGAAATTGAAATGGGATCTTTCGACCATTAAATAATAAAAAAAAAGATAAATCTCTTTAGATAATATCTGTTTGACCCTTAAAATGGATTCCCAAACACAATATTGTCTATTTTGCAAACTACACCAACTAAATTTAGACTAAAACTGTCCTCAGTTGGCAAAGTTTTATGGAATGTTCTTCTCATTTACCAGTTCATTTTGTAGAAAAGAAATTCCTCTCTTTTTGTTCAAACTTTTTTTTAGGTTTAAAAAATCTGAAATTAGATTTTTTTTTTTTTTTTATGTGTGCGCGCGCGTGTGTGAAGATTAACTTCCGTGAACAAAAAGGTATCATTATACACAAGGTCAGATATATTAACATACACACACACACACACACACACACAATTAGGCTTATCATCAAAGAATAATGAAGCTATCGGTAAATCTCTAGGAGCGCTCCATTTTTCAATATTAAACATACACTCATAAAACATATACCATTTGAAAGCTCACATTTTTCTGAGTCTAAAAATGTAGTAATCAAAAAGAATAGCAAATAAAAAGTAACTAGGTTTAAATATAAAACCCTATACCGATCAATTTGTGATGCGTGATCTTTACGGGGGCTCCGCCCCCGTAACCCCGAAACTTAAATTATACAAATGATAATGTAATAACATATTCATGTTAGGTTAGGTTAGCGTAACAATTACCAAAAATACCATCTTACAACACAGACTGAAGATTTATAACTTAGCCAACCTTTATAATGTAGTTAATGACATCACGCGTCAAACAATTAATTAAATCTAGTTACTTTTTATTGCCATTGATACTTTGGATTACTACATTTTAGACTCAGAAAAATGTGAGCTTTCAAATGGTATATGTTTTATGAGTGTATGTTTAATATTGAAAAATGGAGCGCTCCTAGAGATTATCCAAGCTATCTTTAATTAATATGAAGTTACCTTTCTGCTATATTATTATTGCTAATATTTATTTATTAATTATTGCCTTCAAATTTTGAGTGAATTTTAAGTGTTCTAAAAAAAGAATTGAGTGATACAAGAGAGAGATGCTCTCTGATCTCACTGGGAAAGGTGTTTCCTTAGGTGAAAGGGGGGCGAATACAAATTTTTCAAATGTCAGTTAGGTCAAAGAATACCCGAATACTCATTCTTCACTGGAAATAAAGAGCGATGGGTACTCGCCCCATCTTTTCTAAGTACGACTTCGCCGAACGTCACTACTCGTAGATGGCGTGCCGGAACTCAGGCCCACAGTGGGCGGGAACCATTGATCGATTCTCCCCTTTACCTCCCCAGTGTTAAACGAGAGAGGACTCAATCGAAAAGAGAGGGGGCGGACTATCACGGAAGAATCTAAAAAACTTTCCCAATTATATGTTATTGTATACTCGATACAAATATAATTATGTATGTAATATTTGTATGCACGCGCACACACACACACAACACATATATATATATATATATATATATATATATATATATATATATATATATATATATAATTTTATTATATATATATATATATATAATACCTTAATTGCGTGAACCACAACATACATAACAGAAATATCAAAACTAATGCACGAATATTATTAAGAATTACAGTGTCTATGTACAGTATATGTACCTCGGTGGTGAAGTGGTTAGCGTGGCTGACTACGAATCCATCGGCCCCGGGATCGAGACCCGGTGACGGCAGGCGGCACGCAGCAGAACCCAGCTGTTCATCCTTTCACACAATAAAATAAAAATTGGTTGGTAGATAAGTGGGTACCCTGGGTAACGTAGTGGTTAAGACATTGGGCTGCTGCTGGTGGGTCGCGGTTCGGATTCTACGTTATGGTCTGCCAATAAACTTTTTCATTTTCATATAATATAATCATGCGGGTTGCTTCTACAGAGCTTCAATTTAATATTTAGGAGAAATCCAATGACAAGGAGAAATGTAAATGCCATGAAAAGTCTTCTTTAATGCGCAACGTTTCGAGCAAATACGCTCATCTTCAGGCTGTATGATACAGCCTGAAGATGAGCGTATTTGCTCGAAACGTTGCGCATTAAAGAAGACTTTTCATGGCATTTACATTTCTCCTTGTCATTGGATTTCTCCTAAATATTATATATATATATATATATATATATATATATATATATATATACAGCCATCCCCCGGTTAACGACCTACTCGTTTATCGACCAACCGCAGATACGACCGCGACCGATCGTACCGATTTTTGGAAATCATACAATGTTTTGCATTGTATAAAAAACATTGCAACTGCTTGGGAGGATGTTACTGCGAAGTGTATGAAAGGCATTTGGAAGAAGTGCCTAAAACGATCTGTGGGTAATTTCGAAGGCTTCGATAAGTTTGAAAATGTCGATGAAATTAATAGAAAAATAGTGTTACTCGCCAATACCCTCAATTTAGAAGTAGAAGTGGAAGATGTGGGAAAACTTAGTGGAATACCAAGAGGGAGAGCTGACAAACGAAGAGCTGATAGAGTTGGAAGAACAATAGCATTTGGAGGAAGAGGAAAGAAAAGAAGAAAAAGAAGAAGCACCAAAGCCGTAAAACAAGGCTTTCGTTTACCGACCATTTCGTTTACCGACCTGGTCGTCGGAACGGAACCCGGTCGTTAAACGGGGGATGCCTATATATATATTATATATATATATATATATATATATTGATGACATTAGAAAGCTAATAAAGGCCATAAACCCTCCATCCCCCAATATAATGATCTGCGGAGACTTTAACTTCCCATTTATAAAATACAAAAAGGTGAATAGGAATATATATATTCACCAGGACAAGGGGGGCACAAGAGAAGATCAGGAACAAGCAAAAATGTTGATGGCTCTCACAAACGAGTTTATGCTGACACAGGAGATAACAGAAAATACCAGAAAAAATAACTGCCTGGATCTGGTATTCACGAATAACACGAACTTGATTGCTGATATAAAAATAACCCCAACCATTATCTCAGACCACAACTTAATCGAGATATCAACAAATATGATGGCAGCATTAGAAGACAATACACATATTGTGGAAAGAAGTAAATTCGGGGCCTTTAACTTAAACTCGAAGACTATAAATTGGGAAGCAATCAGATCGCACATGGCCCAAATAGAATGGAGAACAATTTTCGAGAATAAAACAACGGAAGAAATGCTAACAACTTTGGAGGAAAAAACGCTGAGAATTTTAGAAAAATATGCTCCGAAATCACAGCCAAAAGGAAAGAGGAGCTGGCTAGAAAGGCAAAAGAGAAGACTATTCCGCAAAAGAAAGAGAGTGGAGGCGAAGTTAGGAAACTGCGGAGATAATGGCAGGAAAATAATAAAAGAAAAACTGGAGGGTATCGATAGGGAAATACAAGCCCTGATTAAGGACCATACAGAGAGGGAAGAGGAAAAGGCGGTAGAAGCAATAAAGGAAAATCCAAAATACTTCTATAGCTATGCAAAAAGGAAAACAAAAACGCGCGCCGCTATTGGGCCCTTAAGGACGGGAAATAATGAACTAACCGACGATCCAAAAGAAATAGCTGATACATTGAGAGCTCAATATGAATCAGTTTTCAGTACCCCAAAAAGTGACAAAGCGATACCTGACATAAATGCATTCTTTGAAGAGGAATTGCAAGGAGAGTATATAACAAGACTTTGAGTTTACACCAGAAGATGTAGCGAGAGCTATAGAACAAATGAAACTACATTCAGCTGCAGGTCCGGACAAATGGAACGCATTATTGATTAAAAACTGTAAAAATGAAATAGCTACACCTTTATACTGGATATGGAGAAGATCCCTAGACACTGGGGAAATACCGAGCATCTTGAAAAGAGCAAACATTGTCCCTATATAGTATAAAGGAGGGGACAGATCTCAAGCAAAGAACTATAGACCAGTGTCATTGACGTCCCACCTCACCAAAGTATTTGAAAGAATAGTTAGAGAGAAAATTTATGATTTCCTGGAGACACGGGAAAGATTCAACGAAAATCAGCATGGATTCCGATCAGGTAGATCATGCCTATCACAACTAATAGAGCACTACAACAATATCCTAGATGCATTGGAAGGCAATGACAACTACGATGTTATATACACAGATTTTGCTAAAGCTTTCGATAAATGTGACCATGGTATAATAGGACATAAAATTAAAGACATGGGAATAACAGGCAAAGTGGGAAAATGGATCTACAACTTCCTTAGTGATCGTCTGCAGGTCGTCAAAATTCAAGGTATATCATCATCAGAATCGGAAGTACGCAGCTCAGTACCACAAGGGACAGTACTGGCCCCACTCCTGTTCATTATCATGCTAACAGACATAGACAGCGGAGTAAACAGCAATAGTATAGTAACATCCTTTGCAGACGATACAAAGATCAGCAGAAAAATCAGCGATGTACATGACGTGGAGGCCTTGCAGAGGGACACGAACAAAATATACAAATGGTCAGAAGACAACAACATATCATTCAACGCCGAGAAATTTCAACTCTTGAGATATGGTAGAAAAGAAGAACTTAAACAGACTGCATATTATGCTCCAGATAGACAGGAAATTCAGAGAAGCATGAAAGCGATTGATCTCGGGATAATAATGACAGATGATGCGAAATTCGAAACACAAAATCAGATAGCGATAAATAAAGCAAAAAGAGTCGCCGGACAGGTTCTAAGAACGTTCAAGAGAAGGGACAGGACAGTAATGATTCCCCTGCTAAAAACACTGATTATACCAAAACTTGAATACTGCTCAGTTTTGACGTCCCCATATAAAAAGGAAGAAACTAATAAACTAGAAGAAACGCAAAGGCATTTCACAGCCAAGATTGATGGCTGCAAAGAACTCAACTATTGGGAAAGACTACGTAAACTAAATCTGTACTCACTGGAAAGAAGAAGAGAGAGGTACATCATAATCTACATATGGAAAATGATCGAAAAACTGGTACCAAACCTAAAACTAAACCCAATTACCATTCAAACAACACTGGAAAATAGGAAAGGCAGAATGTGTAGTGTTCCCAAATTAAAAGCACGACAAGGGACCTCCTCAACCCTGAAGGAAAATAGCTTGGTTGTCAGAGGGCCAAGACTTTTCAACCAGCTTCCTAAGGACCTCAGAAACGTAACGGGGGTCAAAGTTGAAGTCTTCAAGAAAAGACTGGATGCCTGGCTCAGGACAGTACCAGATGAGCCGGGCGTGCCTGGCTATGTACGGTGGAGAGCGCAAGAAAGTAACTCGCTCCTCCACCAGGCCAGACCTAGAGGCGGGGCCACCAGCTTGACCTCCGTGTGAAGAGAGACCAACACACGAAACAACATAAAGTAAGGTTCAAGGTGTATATATATATAAATGAAATCGTAAATGGAAATAACAGGTACGTAACAGCTAAAAAAGGAGTGTTATTCCCTCTCTTAAATTTGTGCTTTTGTACGTAAAGAAATATAAATAAGTAAATAAATGTGACAGAAGCGCTTTACTCGTCAAGTTCATTGAAAAGTGAAGGACAGTTTACGAGACGATGACGATTCACCGAACGTAGACAGTCATCTCAATTTTTAAATATGCCCTTATCGTCACTAAGTTTTGCCGAGGATGGTCGCGAGTCAATGTGACGTACGTACATACAGTACATACATACATGCAGAGTGTATACAATGTGAATTTTTAATTATGCTACACTTTCAAATAATAAGTAATTAAGAATTAATGTGTTAACTTAGTTCATAAAACATAAACCAAATATATATATATATATATATATATATATATTGTCATTATCATAAATCATATATCATAAAAATGCGTTACAGGAAATCTGCGTAATGTATATAACATTAAATTTTGTGATAAATCTTTTGATTGCTTTGAGAATTACATATTTTATTTTAAATTCTAAACTTAAAATGAAGAGTAAAAGGTCTTAAATTAAGAGGTAAAATTTCGTGATGAATCGAAGTGAATCGTGAATGAAAACCCCTTTTTTTTGTAATAAAAATAAATATTACAAAATAACAATTTTTACGATATTAAAATACTTTTATTATCGTATAATCGTTAACTGGACTATTGATTTTATGTTATTTAATTTGGCCCTTAAGCTTCAGGCTTTACTGGGCTCTTAATTAAGCAAAATGATAACGTATCGCTTCATAGATAGTTATGATTAAGTAATACGTAAATCATCATTAGTAAGAAGTATTAATTAATTTAGAATATATAAATTAATTAACGATTAAATATGAAATCTGAATTACGTAATTGCGTTAATTAAACTTTTAAAATGAATATTACGGATATTACGTAAATAGAATACAAAGAATTAATACGTCGTTAAATACGAAGAATTGAGACGAGTAAAATAGCTCCTAAAATGATATTCATAAGAAGATTTATCAATATTTCCCCAATTAAAAAGAAGATATTTCAACTTGTTTTTAAGAGCATTTACATAAACAATATTTTTAAGATCAATGTTAATTCGTTTCATAGATATTTTCCAACGAAATTAAATAATTTTCGGGATGAAGATAATAATTTAAAGTGAGGAATAATAACACGCTACTACCTCTACAATCTGGTATTGCTTTACAGATTTAATGTTTTCAAAGTTGAAAAGAAATGCCACAAATTCGGTCCATTTCACGGGGCCTTCGAATTTATCTGATTTAGATATTGGCTAAAATATTGTATCATACATCATCCGAGCTAATAAACCTCGCGCATTCCTTAAAAGTATACATCTTTAGGAAAATCATTAGCTCAATCTTAAAATTAAAGCAGCCACTCGTGATATAATGAGAAAGTGACTTCTTAAATCACTCAATGATAAAATTGTATGATTACACTGATCAACACTCATTTTATTGCCAATCATATTAGAGTGATTTTGAGTAACTTTGTGGTGCTGATTCCGAATATGACATCGGTTTTGCTAGATTGGCTCTAATTTATGAGATAATTGGTACCCCATTGAAACACGTAAAAATGCAAAAAATTTAATGTTCAGGCGGAGCCTACTTACTGGTTGGGTGGCCGATGACTTATATACGGAGGGGGAATATTCTAGAATGATCGCGGAGTAAACACTAAGAATATTCGCGTGTCTCACCATCTAGAATGTTCCGGTAGTTTCCCTTATGCACGCGTTATGGTTACGTTTCCTATTAATTGAGGGTATTCATTACTCAAGAACTAGAGCCAAATCGGAAAAACTACTTTCATTTTGGAATTCAGCAACCCCAAAATACCCTAAATTCGTACGAATTTCCTTGGCAACGAAACAAAAAAAAATTTTTGTTGAGCTGTGTTATCTATAATCACGTTTAAACTAATCTTATTAAAAATTTGGACTGTGTCAAATTTTTTGAAAATTTTGTCACTAGTACAGTTTTATGCTGATTCTAAATATGCAACTTATTGTTTGCAGAAATAAATATTTAACATTTTATTGGCGTTTGTTTGCAGGAATAGTGCCACCTTCTCCATACGAACTCGCAAAAAAACAGTAATTTTTGTTGTTATTAATGTTTATTTGTTGCCTGCTTACACCTAGTTTGTGAATATTATTGCTATAGTGTGAGCATATGATAATGCAGTGCTGTAATCTATCTACTTGCGAGTTGCCTCCGGTCAATTGAATGCCCGGTTAGGTCAATACAACCACAACAACAAAGTAATTTCTTTTGTTTAAGTTTGATATGAAGCGCAAAGGGAAGTAATGAAAGAAAATTAAAAAAATACTCTATTTAAACAGCCATGTTTAATATGGTTTAACTTTTTGAGAACCAATCCAAAACTTTAACCGTGCGACGGTTTAGTAACTATTTTTCTAGTAACGAAATTAAATGGTTGAGTGAATGGATTATTTCGAATTGGCTATAAAATATTTAGGTTGTTGGAAGCGAGTATTGTTTCTGTTTAATCCTTCTCGCGGTAACGAACAAAATAGCGTTCTCTGCAATAACTTAAGATTTGTACAAGAATTCCGTGTTGACTCTTTTTACTAAATCGAAAGCTCAGTTTTACTCCCAATGTTACTCTTCACTTTATCCACATTAATGACTGCAGAAGATCGAAAAATCTGGCAAAAATCGGTATATTTTAATGTAAATTGTTTACTTCATTCGTGATCTATAAAAGTTAGGTGTCACAACCGAGATGCATCAGAATTTCTGGTTCTGAAAGAAAGTTAACTCGGAGTGTTTCTTCCCAATCCATATCCCATTCGTCATTTGAATCACTCGTTTCTACATTCAATTCCTTACTCGCACTTTCGTATTCATCTGTGTCCTCGCAATCCTCGACTCTCCGCACGCAATTCACGAACACATTCTTGTCGCAGACACAATTTATACAGTTAGTCTCGTTCGAAATCATGGAACTTAGAATCATACTTAATTCATTTTCATAATTCCTTGTATACATTCCCAATGATTCTGTTGTTAATGTTTGCCGGGTTTCCGAAATCTGTCGATTTATTCGTTTTTTGCAGTTTCATTTACGTAAAAACGAACATATTGAAAATCGTAATAACTGTAACAGTAATCATCGCAAAACTCCTCTCTCATCACTGCACCCTTCGAATTTGTTTTTTTCCTGCCTAATGAAGGGCAGCTGCGGGCCAAGTGCCCGACCTCGCTACACCAAATACAAATCGGCGCGGATTTTCCTTGCCTATATACCGTAAAGGGCATGTATATTTATGGCCTCCGAGCCTTTTTATATATCTTTGATATCTCCCCATCCTAGCTACTAACAGAATCGTATCTCTACTACCTACCAAAGATGTTACTAATATATTTCTCCTCGCAGCTATTTGACCTTCGGTGACCTTTTTCACCACTCATGCGGGTCTGACCTAACCTTATTTCTATAGGGGATAAGGAGGGGTCTGACCTGACTTCAAAAAGGACGGGTCAACGGATAAAAGTAGGACCAGGTTGTGACTCTGACAATGAGAAATTGTGAGTAGAGGATGTACAAAGGGGGGACGAGGGAACCTTTAATGTATCGAGGTTCTGTGAAGGTGGAGGGTTATGAATTAATTCGCGATTACTTTCTGGGACCTGATTTAAGTTCGCCGGCAATGGGGAAACTTTGCGTTTACCCTTCACCGTCTCAACTAAACGAGAGTCGCTCACCTGATGTCTTCGTCTTGTCGTAGGCGGAGGCGGACCAGAAGTCTCTGCGCTGCGTGTTCTGGCGTCCACTCCTTTCGGATGAGCGTCGGGTTGTCCGGGAGATGGTTGTTTGGGTGGCATCCACTGATGTTCTCAATTGGATGCCTGCGTCCTATTCGAGGAGGAGGAAGCGTCAATGTGGTTCCTGCGCAGGGCCGTAAAGACGTGAAGACAGGCAGTTGGAGCTGATGCCGTCTGGTAGTCCTTCTTCCGGAGTCCTTAGTGAATGTGACGAAAACTCTGATGGAAGATGCACACTCCCCTGGGGGGGGGGGGGCAAGGAAAAAACTTCTGACACCACTTTTCTAAATCATTTCTCATTTTAATTAGGGAATTAAGTTTGGTTCCAGAATATTCCGCTAATTAAGTAATTAAGTTAGATTTCAGAATATAAAAGTGCTTTCGGCAATGAGGTAAGACGCCACTTAGGACACATTAAATATACCAAGGGGTAAACGTGACGCAAAACATGACTCTTTGTGATAACTCTTTTAAGCATGGTTAGGTTATATCTGCATTACCATTATTATTCTATTCATTTTCATTATTCATTGGCAAGGTATTATTCACATCATCCTATTTATTATTATGCTTTGTCGTGCAATTAGGAGCACTCTGCACGATGTGTGAAGGTAGTGGCAGGTCGTACCACCTGCCACTACTTGCACACATCGTTTTGGAACTTATTAAGCTTTGCATCAAAAACTGTAAATTCACTTTCAATAGCGAGTATTATCAACAGGTTTTTGGGATGGCCATGGGCAACCCCTTGTCGCCCCTCCTCTCCAATATTTATATGGAGTTTTTTGAAATTACTTACATTCCGAGAATCCTGGGGGTTGGCATCCCATGGTTGCGGTACGTCGACGATATTTTGTATATCTGGCCCATGAATCGTGACCTGGGTGACTTCCTCCTTCAGTTAAATGATCAAGTCCCCTCCATTAAGTTTACTTTAGAAGTGGAACAAGACAACTCAATCCCGTTTTTGGATGTGCGTGTACATAGGGAAAGCCCAGGTTTTAAGTTTAGTATCTATCGGAAAACAACAAACAATTTGTCCTACGTACACTTTTACTCGGGACATGACACCCCCACTAAGAAGGCCATTTTTTCATCAATGTTTCTCCGCGCCCTTAGGATCGCCAGTCCGGAATACATCGATGCCGAATTGGAAAAAATCAACGGTATTGGAAGTGATTTGTGTTATCCAACTGCGTTTATGGAATCTTGTCTCAACAAGGCAAAACGAACTTTCTATCGTGTCAATAATAACACACGTACTTTGTCAACAAATATTTTAGTACTTCCATTTTCCCGGCTTTTTAGGCATTGCTAATGTACTTAAACTTTTGGATATTAATGTAGTATTTTCATATAACAATATTGTGAAAAATATCATAGTGAAAAATAGCCCTACCATAATTCAGGCATTATCTATAAAATTGGGTGTAAACAATGTGATTCCTTTTACATAGGTCAGACGGGAAAGGATTGCACACACGTATAAAACAGCATCAATATTCCGTTAGAACAGGACAGTTGTCTCGTGCTCTTTTTGTCCATTTGTCAGAGTTATCCCACTGTATTGATTGGAATAATGCTTCAGTTTTATTTCATTCTAGCAACATTGTCAATAGAAATATTCTTGAGTCTGCCATTATCCAACTTTCAAATAACTTCAACATAAGCGAAGGTCTTTTTCAACTCGATCCTGTTGTTTTGAATTCCTTCAAAACAAATTTAGATAAAAAGGGTAGGACGCTAAATCTTTGGTAAACTTGTACGCTACTTTATTAACTTTTAATCTTCATTTTATTTTTATATATATCGAAACTTGACTCTAAAAGGCAAAGTGTTAAAACCCGGGTAGATTTCCAGTATAAATTTGTATTTTTAATTCATTTGATCTTGTGCTAAAAATCGATATTTTTCCTTACAAATCTGTATGCCTCTTTGTTAATCCTCTAATCTTTAATTTTTAATTTTTATTTTTACTTCTCCGTTTATTGCATATATATATATATATATATATATATATATATATATATATATATATATATATGTGTGTGTAGATATATATATATATATATATATAGATATATATATATATATATATATATTATATATATATAAATTATATATGTTTGTGGTGTATGTATGTTATTTATTTATTTATTTATTTTCTTTCTGTAACCTATATATAGGCCGTAACCTTTTATGTACTTCAGTGTTCCTGAGGATGTCATTAGACGAAAGCGCTTGAGCACCTTTTGTGTTTCCTTTCCTTCGTGGTTTTATTCATCATAAATATTTTTCACGTGTTACTTTCGTGAAATAATTTTCATATATATTATATATATGATGCAAACTCACAATATATGCAAAGGTATGTTCTTATAATGAGATATATTTACTAAAAGAACCTCGTTACTATATTGATTTTCGACAGACGAAGGAGGGGGCAGAAATTGGGGTTTCAGATTTTATCTGTTCCCCGTAATAATTTTTTAATATTTGTGAGTGGAAATGAACATATTACATTTATTAAAAGGTTGTCGAGTGATTCTTGCAACGCTATAGGCCTACACTGGCACTGTGCATATTATTACACGAATATAGTAATTATAATGGCACTGTCTACTTTTTACCAGGAATTAGTTAGGCTCAATTTTTGGTTGGCACAGAATTCAGTTCCTGGGTTTATTTTTAATCCAACTCGACTTATGACGCGTTAACCACTTAAAAATGTGCGAAACTACATTGAGAAAAAAGTTGAAAATAGCGTTCTAAACTAACTTAAATTGAACAAATTATTTAACTCGTGTTTGAACTGTAACCAAAGCCTACTAATATTTAGTCAGGCCACGCTCCTACAAAATTTATACTATTCGTAAATCGAGGAAAACCAGTAAAACCGTAACTTTACAAAAATACCACAACCATCAAAATTTTGAGTTTCATCCAAAGCCAGTAAGACCAAATTTATGAAGTTGCACTCAAAATGCAATGGATCGTGAGCTTAAAGTAAATATTAAGATCTTGATGGCTTAAAATTTTTGTTGAAAATCGTTTTCTATGAAATTATATAGTGTTATAATGCGAGCTTGGACTGATTAGATATTGGTAGGCTTCATTGTGCTACTTCCACTTTCTACAAAATATCGAAAAACTTTACTCAGAAAAAAGTATAGAAATTACAAGTTTTAATTTTAAATATTTTTCTTTACAATTTGGATATCTGATATAACCAGGGCCATCACAGGGGGTGCCAGGAGGGCCATTTGGCACGGGCCTCAAGCTCAAAAGGGACCTCAATTTAGACACTTGCTAATTTTGGGGCATTGTTAAGTTTCGCGACTTGTTGTTTTTATATGACTCCCTGTCGGACCAAAATATGACGTACACTCTCAGCTTAGAGCAGCAAATTTAAGCGGGTAAGATATATGATTTGGTAAAAGACACATTTTTTTGTTAATTGATATAGATTTTGTCATATTAAAAGTTAAAAATGTTAATAAATATTAAAAAAATATATCGGTTCTGATGGCACAAGATTAGACCGTGATGAACGTGTCCTCTCAAATCACCTGATTATATAAACAAACCACTACTAGTGGCTGCTGCTGGATCAAGCGTGTGTTGAAAGGTAGAGAATTGTTACATTTACCATCTTCGTTTGGTAGCTAAATAGAGGTGGTTCTTCTTCTTCGTCATCATTGACTGTATTCAATCGGGTCTTATCCGTCGATTTGAGTCACTGCGACTAATTTGTACCCTCTTTGCGTTTCTTTGCCAGTTCAACAGACTGAGTAATGAAGATCTACTTTCTGCAGCTGAACAGTTTCAACAACAGTACAACAAATAAATCTCAAAAGATCTCAGTGACGAGCAGGGGTGTAGTCGAGGGGTAACGCGGTATAACGGCGTTATACTTCCTAAAATTTCAGTGAAGTAGCGTTATACTACCTAAAATTTCAGTGAAGTAGCGTTATACTACCTACTATAGTAGCCATAGCTGAATGCTGAGCACTTACGGACTTTTATCCAGCACTTATCCTCCCTAGTTTTCCGCTCCACTTCAGTGGAGAGTACCAAGACGACATATTTTGGAAGATTGGTTCCTCACTCATTATAATGATACGCGTTCCAGACAAGTTTCAAAGAAGGAAACACATTCGTTCTGTATGGAGCCTATATGTAACTGTAGTATCTACTATATCACTATGAAACTGCATTATACCGTATAAATACGACTGATACGAGTATATATATGTGTGTGTGTGTTTTATTCAAATTAAAAGTAACTAGAGCATCTACTGTATTTGTAGTTTTATTTACTAAATATATATTTTTTATTTTCGAATTAACTTTTACTATTTTTATACAGTAATTGTTCTATGAAACGCTCTATTAAAGTTTTGCCTGTAGCGTTATCCTTCCTAAAATTTAGGACTCCACCACTGGTGACGAGGTCATCTTCCTCAAACGAATATATTCCACGAACTTTAAATTGGATCGCGAATTAAAGGGGAATTGATTCAAGAAATACTCGAACTTGGACTCTCTCTCGGGTGTTTAGCTAGGGTTACCATACGTCCGGTTTTTGCCGGACATGTCCTGGAAATTTGTATAATTATAACATTGATTTTTGAGGCCGTAACACTCGTTCTTATTTATAGATACTCAATGTAGACGACATGTAATACACAGTGTACATATAGCACATTAATACAACGCGAGTTGGTAGACACTGATACAGATACACCCCCCTCTCCGAGTGTCCTCCTTTTTGAAAGTTCGAATATGTAACCGTAGACTTTTTCCTAATATCACAACTGCATCGCGCGTATTTTTGTCAATTTGCCCGCATCAGTGGGTTCGGGTGAACGTACCTTCAACGCGTTGAAGCGGGTAAAGAACTGCCACCGTTCAACTATGAGACAAGAGCGTTTGAATGGGCTTATCATGCTTAATATCAAGTGTGACATTGCAAGAAAGCTAGATTTTTTCCTCATGAAGTCTTCGAATAAATAAAGGAATGTGGTTATTGTTTTTAAATAGTGTCAAGGTATCGTCGACATATCTCATATACAGTTTTGGGTTGTAGAAGTTGTTTTCTTTCATTATTTTATTTTCTAAGTTTGACATATAATTTACTAAGTAAATTAAAATTCACATTTGAACCTGCCTTGAATAATACACACTCTTTTCTCGACATTAATATATTCATTGGTCAAAATGGATGGTTAACGACTGGTGTACATGTTAAACCAACAGACAAAGGAACGTACTTAAATTATAATTCATACTCACCAGAAAAATGTAAACTGAAGTAAACCGTAAATACTTGGTTCACACATGTTCAACATAAAATTTTACTATTAAGCAACTGTCATCATATCTGTGCTCCAGCACCCCAATTACTGGGACGGAAGGCCCCAGCACCGCGGGTCTAACTAAATGGTCCCGTAGGGCCCCGTTTAACTAGCTAAAATAATTAGATAAACTATGAAACTAAAACAGTTTAATATAAAGTACATAAATTATGAGGAATTGAGATCGAGTAGAACTTTGTGGCAACCCTGTTTTAGATGATTCATTATAAAATAAGAAAATTGCTATAGGCTTACTAATAATGGCGGCAATCACGTTTTATATCAGTAAGAGCTTATGAAGATCTTATTTAGTGATTTGCGAAACAAAGGAAAAACACGAAACCCAAAATAATAAGTCATCTCTCTCTCTCTCTCTCTCTCTCTCTCTCTCGAAGGATTTGCTCTTGGGGATTTGGTAAAGGACAGGAAAACAAAGCACTGGTACATGTAGTTTTATTAGCAAACGTTTCGGAACCTTAGTTTTCATCTTCTTCAGTGCTAAAATGTTAAAATGTACAAATAATTATGATACACACACACACACACACACACACACACATATATATATATATATATATGGATCAAGTAAAGATAAGCACCCCCAACCTTTTTTTAGTTAGCTTTATAAGGCTAACTAACGAAAATATCACGACCTAACCAATCGTCAAGGGCGTACAGTTGACCTAACGATTGGTTAGGTTAAGTCGTGATATTTTCGTTAGTTAGCCTTATAAAGCTAACTAAAAAAGGTTGGGGGTGCTTATCTTCACTTGATCCACATATATATATATATATACACACACACACAGTATATATATATATATATATATATATATATATATATATATATATGTGTGTGTGTGTGTGTGTGTGTGTGTGTGTGTGTAAAAAGGAAATGGAAAAATCACGCGACTATCGGACCTTTGATAAATGAAAACACTGTTTTATCCGATGATCTAAAAGAGGTAGCTGAAATATTAAAAGGTCAGTATGAATCATCTTACAGTATCCTCAAAACTGATAAACTGATATGCGATAGAAACGCGTTCTTTGAAGAAGAACTACGAGGGGAAAGTATAACGGACTTTCACTTTACGACAGATCACATTACACGAACTATAGGGAAAGTAAAAAGCACACTCACCGACAGGACCGGACAAATGGAATGCCACACTGATCAAAAACTGCAAGAATGCAATCGCTGAGCCCCTATATTGGATATGGAGACGATCACTGGACACGGGAGAAACACTGAGCATCCTGAAGAGAGCGAACGTAATTCCAGTATAGAAAGGAGATCGATCCGAGGCCAGAAACTATAGGCCAGTGTCACTTACTTCTCAGCTTACCAAAATATATGAATGAATAGCTAGAGAAAAATCTGACATTTTGGAAACTCTGACAAAATTAAATGATAACCAACGATTGTGACCACGGAATCATAGCGCATAAACTGAAATATATGGGAATAACGGGAAAAGTAGGAAAATGGGTATATAATTTCCTTTATGAGCTGCAGCAAGTCGTTACAGTTCAAAGAATATCTTCATCAGAGCCGGAGGTCCTTAGCTCAGTCCCACAAAGAACAGTATTAGCTCCACTACTCTTCATAATCATGCTGACTGACATAGATGAAAAAGTTACTGATGACAGCGTAGTAACATCCTTTGCGATGACACAAAAATTAGTGGAAAAATAAGAAACGAAGAGGATATAGAATCTCTACAAACAGACATGAACAGAATCTACAATTAGTCTGAAGCAGTGATGTAGGTCTCGAGATCGGTCTCGGTCTCGAGACCGATCTCGAGACCCAATTTGCAGATCTCGATCTCGGTCTCCGCTATTTAGATCTCGGTCTCGATCTCGGTCTCGACAGACGCGGTCTTGGTTTTTCTCTCCGAGACCTTTCGAGACCTCTCGAGACCGTACTGAAAAATACATGTTATTGGCATACTCATGATGGTGGCTTGGTTGAACAGACACAATTCAGAATGTTTATGAAAGTTTGTAAAAGTAAGGGACTCTAGGTATTCACTAATCAGTCACCCTGTTTTGAGTTGCCACGTTTGTCTTGCAGGGGGGGGGGGTCTGGTTTTTTTTTTAGGTTAGCGCTACAAAAAAATTTGCACCCCCACCCCCCGCCCCCGTCAGATTAATTTTATTGAAAATAGAAACACTAAATAAAGAATTATATATATTACTGTATATATGTATATAACTTCAAGCAGGGATGGGAAATCGAAATCTTTTTCGATTCAAATTCGAATCCGATTTTCACGCAATTAGAAATATACCTTACCTAACCTTACAACCTTACAAAGGTTCCACGTGATGATTTCTCATTTCGCGAAGGTCAAGCGTGTCGCCCCTCCTCTCGAGTTGGCCTGGTGAAGTAGTGAGTTGGATTCTTGCGCTCTCCACCTCACATAGCCAGGTACGCCCGGCTCATCGGGGATTGTTCTGAGCCAGGCGTCAAGTCTTCTTTTGAAGATTTCCACTGCAACTCCCTTCGTGTTTCTTAGGTCTTTGGGCAGCTGATTAAATAGTTTTGGTCCTCTCACTACAAAACTATTTTCTTTCAGGGTTAAGGATGTTCCCTGTCTCGCCTTCAATTTGGGAATACGACACAGTCTACCGTTTCTACCTTCCACCGTTGTTTGGGGAGTTATGGGATTCAGAGTAAGATTAGGGACTAGTTTCTCCATTATTTTCCAAGTGTAAATAATGGTGTATCTCTCTCTTCTCCTTTCCAGTGAATATAGGTTTAGTTCTCGTAACCTTTCCCAGTAATTTAGTTCTTTGCACCCATTGATCTTGGCTGTGAACTTTTGAATCCCCTCCAGCTGTCTAATGTCTTCTTTTTTATATGGGGATGTTAGGACCGAGCAGTATTCCAGTTTGGGTATTATCAGGTTTCAGTAGGGGATCATTATATTCCTATCCTTCGTTAAAAGTTCTCAATATCAGACCCGTTATTCTCTTTGCTCTGTTTACTGCTATTTTATTTTGTGTTTCAAATTTCGCATCATCTGTCATTACAACCCCTAAATCTTTTGCTCTGGAATTTCTCTGGACTTCCTGTCCATTTGGGGTATAATATTCCATGGACTTTAGGTCTTCTCTTTTTCCGTACCGTAATAGCTGAAATTTCTCGGTGTTAAACTTCATATTGTTGTCTTCCGTCCACTTGTAAATTTTGTTTATGTCGGTTTGTAGAGATCCTATGTCTTCTGGTTTTCGTATTTTTCTACTGATCTTTGTGTCATCTGCAAAGGATGTTACTGTGCTGTCTCTGGTAACGTCCTCATCTATGTCAGTTAGCATGATTATGAAGAGTAGTGGAGCTAATACCGTTCCTTGTGGTACTGAGCTGAGGACCTCTGATTCTGATGAAGATACCTTGTACTGTAACGACTTGCCTCCGCTCACTAAGGAAATTATATATCCATTTCCCTACTTTTCCTGTTATTCCCATATATTTCAGTTTATGTATTATGATTCCATGGTCACACTTGTCGAACGCTATAGATATAGATTCGAATATAGATTCGAATTCGGATTCAAATTTTTCGGTTTTTATCGATTCGAATTTTTTTCCGATTCGGATTATTTCTTTTTCGATTTCGATCCGATTCGAATCCGATTCGGATCCAGGCCTAATTTTTCTTGATTTTTATGAGTCCATTTAATAAAATTATACCTATCATCGTTGTTTTATTCAAGGGGTGGCTATTATTAATAAGTTTCATTTTTAATAAATAATACAGATAATTCTCAGTCTATTAACGATCTAAGTAATAACTTTAGATTTACTCTTAATAAGGTGCAAAAGAAAATCATTCATATAAGCTAATTTATTAAACAATTAAGGCTCATATATACAAGAAATATTAATTATAGCATACATAAAAATTAAAATATGATAATAATACTTTAAGAAATATATCCACTGTATAGATACAAATTTACAAATTAAAATTAGCCCTGACAACTAAGATATTTTCACTGTTCGAAGGCAAAAGGTTATTTCTTTGAGGAGCGTGTGAAATTGTCACTCTTGGACAATACCAAAATTTAAAGATTAGGATTAGCACCTTAATGGATGGAGTATAGGATTAGTATGATTTTTGTCCGAGCAAACAGATTCTCGGAAAGGTCAGTCTTTACCTGTGGTGAAACCGGAAACGTTAATAAGCCTTATAAGTTATTTATAAGTTATACTTATAACCAAATTTTTAAAATCCGGATCCATATTTTTTATCGATTTGAATTCGAATTCGGATTCATCGTTTCTTTTCGATTCGGATCAAAATTTCGATTCAGATCCGCGCCCGTTTTTCGATTCGAATTTTTTTTCGATTCAGATTTCTCAAAAAATATCGATTAATTCCGATTATCGATTCGAATCCGATCCGATTTCCCATCTCTGTATATAAGTATATATTATAAAATGCTTCACACAATTGTAAATGTTAAAAAATGACGTCATCAATGATGTCACGGCGGAACTTTTATCACGCCACACCTCTTCTTAAGCTGAATTTATTTTGTTTCCTAATCATTGAAAGGGCATGAGCTGGTCTCGATCTCGATCTCGGTATCGAATTTTAAGGGTCTCGATCTCGGAAGGTAGATCTCGATCTCGAACCTTTGATCTCGGTCTCGATCTTGGTCTCACAGGATCAGGTCTCGGTCTCGGTCTCAGTCTCGGACTTGGCGGTCTCGACTACATCACTGGTCTGAAGGCAATAATATGAAATTTAACACAGAAAATTTTCAACTATTAAGGTACGGAAGAAAGGAGAACCTAAAATCCATGGAGTACTATACCCCAAATGGACAGGAAATTCAGAGAAATTCTAAAGCAAAAGATTTAGGTGTTGTAATGACTGATGACGCGAAATTTGAAACACAAAATAAGATAGCAAAAAGAATGACTGGACAGATACTGAGAACCTTTAAAACAAGGGATAGGAATATAATGATTCCTCTATTGAAAACACTGATTATACCCAAATTGGAATACTGCTCGGTCTTAACATCCCCATACAAAAAAGAAGATCTTAGTCAACTAGAAGGGATTCAGAGAAGCTTCACAGCCAAGATCAATGGATGCAAAGAACTAAATTACTGGGAAAGGTTATGTGAATTAAACTTATATTCACTGAAAAGAAGAAGAGAGAGGTACACCATTATTTACACTTAGAAAACATTGAAGTAATTAGTCCCAAAGCTTACTTTAAACCCTGTAACCACTCAAACAACAGTGGAAAGTAGGAAAGGAAGAATGTGTCGTGTTCCCACATTAAAGGCTAGACAGGGAACATCCTCAACCCTGAGGAAAATAGTTTTGTTGTGAGAGGTCCAAGATTGTTCAACTAGCTGCCCAAAGAACTAAGGAACACGAGTGGTGTAGCGGTGGTTATCTTCAAAAGAAGACTAGACGCCAATTCCAGATGAGCCGGGCGTATTTGGCTATGTGAGGTGGAGCGCACAAGAAAACAACTCTCTACTTCACCAGGCCACCCCAAGAGTAGGGCAACAAGCTTGACCTTTGTGAAATGAGGAATCATCGAACGGAACATTTGAAAGGTGTATATATCTATATATATATATATATATATATATATATATATATATATATATTTTTGTGTGTGTGTGTGTGTGTTTGACAGTGAACTAGTGACTCCATGAAATCCTGAAATTTTCAGTAATTTCGTGTAGTTTGTACCATGATACAAAATTGATAAAAATTGGATAATGAATTGACCAAACCTAACCTAATTTTTTGTCTATTTTGTATCATAATATAATTATGCGAAATTCCAAAAATTTCAGGGATTTCATGAAATCACAAGTTTCACAATCTTACTGTAATTATATATATTATATATAATATATATTATATATATATATATATATATATATATATATATATATAATTACAGTAAGATTGTGAAACTTGTGATTTCATGAAATCCCTGAAATTTTTGGTAATTTCGCATAATTTGGTAATTTCGCATGGAACAAGGAACTCTTCTAGGATAATTAAATCCACTATAGTCCGAATAAGTAATGGAAAATGACATATACCATAGTTTTTCTTTTTCATGATGCTAGCCCGACGCGGGCAACGGGTCACTCGCAAAGAGGTCCCAAAAATATAGCTTCCCTCACCAGCTATCTGCAAAGCAGATAGGATCCAACTTTGGGACAGGATCTAGGGTTTAAAGCAGCCTAACCCAGCCACATTTAGAACCTCAATATAAGCAAAAGATTCGCTGCCCGTCAGGGAACCATTCTGAGTTCATTCCCATCATGAAACGGGCATGTTATGTGCCTTGAAAAGTGGACGCTCAATTCTGCCAGTTGAGGTTTCAGGTTTGGTTTTTCGTAAAATTTTTGTGAAATGGGTCTTTATTTGGGTTGTTTCGACGCCAAAACGAATTCCCAAAAAGTTTTAATATATTTCAAATGTACAGTTTCGAACTCTGATTTTCATTCGATGTTTTACAATCGTCTCGGCACAAACCTGGTACACGTAAGAAACTTAGGTTAGGTTTAGGTTGTATTCCATTTCTCCATCCTAAAATGTACTTTTCTTAACAAATATATACATTTTCTACTTACAATTATTATTTTCTTTTGTTTTTTCACAGTGCTTCAAATCGAAAAGATCTGTCCTGTCCCAAAGGCTAATATCATGAATATTATAGGGCAGGACTTTTGGGACAACCTGTATATATACACACGAGTATATACACCTGGTAGCCCCGTACCCGGTAGCAATCTGTGCGTTGGTCTCTCTCCACACGAAGTGGTGGCTAGGGTTTCTCCTTATATGCAGCTTTCTTCATTCCGGGAATTCCCAGAAAAATGAAGCCAATTCCCGTGATCCCGGGAAATCCAGGAAATGGTTGTATATTTAAGAGAACGATAATTTTTTTTTTATTGTTCAGTGATAAAATACCCTTTTAGAATTGGGATAACCAATTACTTATGCCTAGATGACCACTTTTGCATTGTAATACTTGAATTGAGTTTACCAATCAGTGGTAGCTATTTATTAAACATAATATTTATCATGCTAGTCATCTGCAGGGGACAAATAAAAGGCTAAAATATTATATTCCTTTAATTATAATTAAGTGTATTTGCAAATAAAAAAGAAAAAGAAAAAGAAACTTCATTCAAAAAAAAATAATTTATACCTTTTATCTCAACATATTTTATCTTAAAATATTTAGCCAATACAAAAAAATAAAACTAAAATAAACTTCATTAGAAAAAATAATTTCATCCTTTTATCTTAAAATATTTTATCTTAAAATATTTAAAGAGTCAATCAACATTTTTAAAATAGCTTCTTAAAAAACAATCGATACTTCCATCACTAAGACGAGTTCTCAACTTGGTGATAAATAAACCTGCTGTAGAAAAGGCTCTTTCTGATTCAACAGAGGTTGGCGGAATTGTTTTCAGTGCATCAAATAAATTCATGATGTTTGAAGTTCTGTTCCCTATTGCCTCTGCCAGTTTTTGGCATACGGGCCCACTTTTCGATTGCTCTAAGTTGCTAATGCTAGTAGGTGTTCATTTAAGAAAGCAGAAAAGTAGAATAAAATGTGGTAAATATTATGCAGTTTTCTTTAATTCTACCCAAGAGCCTTCTAATAACAAAAGAAAAAAACAAATAAATCAATAAAAAATAAATTAAGTAATTTTAAAATTCCAGGATTTCCCGGGATATTTGTCCAATTCCCGGGATTTTCAAATCCAATAAAAACAGCCGGGATCCGGGGAAAGAAACCCTAGTGGTGGCCCTGCTTTTAAACCTAGTACAGGCATTGTGCAATATATATATATATATATAGTTTACGATAGAAGTGTTCTTCGGGAACCTTATCCTCAATATGAATATGAAAACAAGAGATACGACTCTCAACATTTATTGGCCAAACGTTTCGGTCCACTCAGGGGCCATCTTCAGTGACTAAATAGAAGCATCTAAAAATAATCATAAAACTAAAGTAAATACAAATGTCAAAACTGTACAATAATAAAATCTAATCAAAAAAGTTAAAAAGTTGTTAAAAAAAAACTATCTGGATTATAAAACAAAAAAGTAAAAATAAAACTAACTAAAATTTCAAAAATTAAAAGTAGTAGGTTTTCCACTTATATTTAAAATATTTCATTTGAAAGGAAATGAAAAATAAGATTTCACTGAAAGACTTAAATAGTAGTTATTTTTGGCATATTACGACCAGTGGACGTAAGAAAAGATTTTGCGCGACCCAAACTCAACCGTAATTCACTTACGGAATTTTGGTTTAGTTCTGAACAAAAAAAAGTATTAGTGAATATTAGTGAAAAGCGAGTGAACATTTAAGTAATAGTGAGTAAACATCCACGTATTAGTGAATAAACATTTTGGTGAACATTTAAAATATTGTCAGTAATATAAATTAGGATTTAATTCTTTTCATAACTTGAACACTATTAAAACATTTATTCTTTAAAAATTATACAGAGAAAAATCTGGTTTGTAACAACCAAAGGCTTGGATAACTGTTTGCCAACGAATCAATGTTTAATCCTACCATGGTTGGATTAAACATCTGAGTTGGTTGGCGAGTAGAAAACCATCTATTTGGTTTTCGTAACCAAGTAATATCCCTCTTTATTCTTAACAAAGTACCAAACAGATAATTACAATTTTAAAAGCCACGTTTGTCCGGTGTTTTTTGTGCCTTTATTTTATGTACCAAAAATCTTCAAGATGCTGGTCAGACGAACCTTTTGTCTATTACAACAGTCAGTATATTAGGAATTTAATTTCTTTTGTAAATACTCAAAGGTAATTTACAAACAGTTGAAACGTGATTATTTACGCGAGAATGCGTTAGTCTTTTTAGGTGTTTATAATTATCTTTACTTGATTTGGTTCCTCTTCATTCGAAATCTTTATGTAACTTGTATTAAAAGCTTTTACTTGTTTGCGCGAAACCAGTGAGCCAAAAGAAGGTCAAAGAGTTAAACGATATTTTAAATATTTTAAAATGAATTTTCAGCAAAATTTCTAATAATTTGCTATTTTTTAAAGTATAGTAACTTTACAAACTTTAAAGTAGGTACACACGTTCATTTTATATTTATTTAATTTAGTTGTAAAAATTGAAAACAGTTTAGTATATTCAACGATCATTAGTGAAATTAGTGAAAACTGATAAAAACTAAAAATAACTCTTGGTCAACTGGTTTTATTTTATATAATATATATATATATTATATATATATTATAATATTTATATATAATATATATTAGTGGTAGACCGGATGTTAGTTTTTCAACATCTGGGGATCTTTAATTTCAGTATCCGAGGATGCGGATGCGGATATTTAGTTAATCTATCAATATAATATAGAATTATGAATATATGACATAATTTTTCAAATTTCGTGATATTACTATTATGGCAGCAATGCATAAGAATTAAAATTAATATTAATATTTTCATTATGATAAAAATAATAACTTTCTCAAGAGCTTCAACCACAGAAAATTCAATGAAACAAGTTTCATTCAATTTTCTGTGTTACCAGCTATTTATATTTTGAGGTTTATATATTTGTTTGTTCATAATTAATACGTTACATGAAATGTGCATGACTGGGCCTTATAAGCTACTTTATAAGCTAATTTAATTGTAAATTGCATAATTTATTAGAGGTAATATCCGCATAACATCCGCAGTCAGAAGTGCGGATGCGATCTTAAAAATGATGCGGATATCCGGTCCACCACTAATATATATATATATATAGTAGATAATGGAATACTGTTAGGGAACAAACATTTAAGGATAAAAAGGATGATTAACGCTCCCGTCAACAGTATGAGGATTTATCAGACGTTTCGGAAGTTAGACTCCATCATCAGTGGGTAAAAACAATAAGTAAAATAAATAAAACGGGTGAAAGACTAGTCAGACAGGTACATGATTAACTTAATTGAAAAACTTCCAATTTTAAAACAGTAATGTTGTGGAACAAGCTTCAGTCACGCGAGTATGTCCTGAATATGCGATTGTTTTTTTGTTTTGTGCGAGTGAGAGCGCGAGGTATGAATGGTGAATGTATGGGTATTGGGTATTGTATTATTGGTTGTGACCGGGGAAGAAAGTTTGTCCGTTTTACGTCTGTATTTGAAAGTGTTAAAAAGTTTGTTCGAATTGTAAACTAATGAATATTGTGATTTGTGGTCGAATACCACTGTTTAACAATGATTTTGTCTCAGGAAAACTTTTATGTCATTATTATTATTATAGAGTTTTTAACACTGATTACAAAAATGGTCTTATTATTTTCCTATCACGTATAGTTTTTTTGAGAAATGTCCATTATTTTGTTTTGGAAAAAAATTAAATTTTTGTAGTAAAATCCGTTCATTTATTTTATAATGTCGCAACTCTGACCACATTTTACATTTGGCAACACTGCATTGTAAGTGATTATCGCTTGGATTGACGCAATAGTGTAGGCCTTGTCATGCAATAGTGTTCATGTAGTACCATCCTATAAACGTGCATATACAATAATTGTATACTATTTAAGATTTCATGGAAACTATGCGTGATACGCCAAAATAAATAACATTTTCGGAATGAGCAGCAGCAGCGTCAACTTCATATAGACCAGCTTTGTTTGTTGCTGGGATAGACTAAAAGTAAAAATTTGTTGTTCACTGTAATTAAAAGTTAAATTGTTTTACATATTTTGTATTTACTTTAATGTTTAAAAGTGATATATAGTATTTGTTAAAGTTAACAGGTTATAGATCGAATTCGTGAGTGAGTGATGAGTGAATATAAATTAATAAAAGAGTTTTGACAAGTTGAATAAGATTCGAGATTATTGAAGAGCAACACGTACAAAACCTCTGTGCGCGGAGGAGGTAAGGTTAATTCGTATTGAATTTTAATTACATTATTTGTAGCTTTTGAACCACGGATCGTGCATAAATTGTATAACGAGCTAGTACTGTACATTTCATGTTACCTTATCTAGTACCCTTGAGCAGCCACGTTAAGATTTTTGTACTTTTGAAAAAATGTTAATTGTATTCCCTTATTATATTTTTTAGTGTTAGGGTTAAATAACTAATTTATTCTTGTTTAAATTGATTCAGCGTAGGCTAAGGTTTGTTAATTCAGGGTTTTGCCCTGGTTGTTATTAGTGTTTTATGTTAAAAATAATAATTTCTAATTGAATCTAAAACTTTAAAATAAATAATTCGTATTTGCGTACCCGATACCCAAACCGAACTCGTGTACTTTCAATAATAAGGTTTTAAGTTGGTTTATTGATAATCTAACCTCCCCTCCAGTAAACTTTACCCGAAGTAAAGAACTGGCGTGCATTTCGCTCGCGTCGCGAGGACTTAGAATCCCCTCGTTCCTAAAGGAAGCGTGGAAGGACCCACGAATAGGGTTACGCCTCATTTTCTTCTTTTCGCACGCCTTCTTCCACCGCATCTTACTCGTCTTTCTCTCACTTTTGCTTTTTCTTTCACACACGCTCTCATTTACATACTCTTCCATCCCCACGCAGATAACCCCATATATAGCCCATACAACCCACGCTCCGCCACATACCCACGACAACATTGGCATCCCCAACCACGGGCTTTGAAATGTTTAATAGAGGAGGGGTTTGGCTTTATTTTTTGGAAATTTTCATTTTGTATCAGGATTATTTTTTGTGGGGATTACACAGATTTATTTAGTTTGGTATTTTTAAGAAATTTGCTCGAGTGTACTCAAGTACTTCACCGCAGAGGGTACTGATAAGGCAGCCACCGCATACAGCCACATTCCACGACAGCCACCCTCGATAACAGTAAGAGTAAACTTGTAGTTACAACTACAATCTTAAATTCAATCAAGTTTGATATTTACACAAAATTAAATACAAAACTAAAACAGATTAATATATATATATATATATATATTATATATATATATATTAAGGTAAAGACGTAGAATACTGAAAGCATGTTTAAGTCCAATCGACAACGTTTCAGGTTACCTCACCCATCATCAGGCTTATCAAAAAGAATAAACTAAAATTAATAAATGACACAAACATAAGCAAATGAAAATTGGTAAAACGTAAGGTATCCAAAAATTAAAAGTTTTAAAAAGAAAAGGTATACCCTAAGAACAAATAAAGGGGTGAGAAAATACAATTAAAGATATAAAGTCACAGTAAAATTAGATATAGATGATAAGACCTAAGGTAACACCATCATAAAAAGATATAAAATAAGTAAAAGAAAAATTAATATAAAAATAAAATCAGTAAAAGATAAAAAAAATCAATAAACGCAAGTAAAAACAGAAACGTACTTGTATCAGACACGTGACCTAAAGAAACTAGACAGGACAAGAAAACAGTACAAAACGGAAAACATGGTTCTACAGATCTACAGAAGCTAAGGCTAACAAAGACCCTAAGATCCACTCTAAGGTTAGCCGAGAGAAAGGAAAGAGTAGGGGGTTAAGAGAAGAGAAGAGAATAAGGGGTTAAGTAAGGAGCAACACCTATCACTCGTGGGTTAACATTCATTCAGAAAAAAGGAAAAAAAGTCTCACCATCATCATCCGCCGGCCACTGCCGACAAGTCAGAAAAATAGTCGGTGAGAATAGGAGAGGGGTGAAAGATGAAAAGAAGTAAAATAAGAACGCTTACAAACCATGCAAATACATGGTTGTAAGCTAATTAATATAGAGGGGGAAACAGCCAGAATCAATTCTTAGGGTATACCTTTTCTTTTTAAAACCTTTAATTTTTGGCTACCTTACGTTTTACCAATTTTCATTTGCTTATGTTTGTGTTATTTATTAACTTTACTTTATTCTTTTTGATAAGCCTGACGATGGGTGAGGTAATCCGAAACGTTGTCGATTGGAGTTAAATTAAACATGCTTACAGTATTCTACGTCTTTACCTTCATCTTGAATATTAAACGACGTCTCCTTAGGAGGAACCCTATCTCGTATATATATATATATATATATATATATATATATAACCTTTGGTTAGCTTCCGCCCGAATTGTTCATTTTGACGAAGGTCAAGCTTTTCACTCCACCTTAGACCTACAGTTTAACGTGAAATCCGAACCAGGCCCCATCAGCAGCCCAGCGTCTTAACCACTAGGCCACCTAGGGTACACATTTATCTACCAACCACTTTCTTTATTGTGTGAAAGGATGAACAGCTGGGTTTTGCTGCGTGCCGGCTGCAGTCGGGTCTCGAACCCGGGGCCGATAGATTTGTAGTCAGCGACGCTAACCACTACACAACCGTCAAAAGTTTATCTTAAACTCATTAGAATCAAGGCGAAAACTGCCAAAGTTTGAATGGAAGGCCCAATGGAATGAGTAAGAAACATATGAAATAAAATTTCCTAATGATATTGAAAATTTCTTCCCTTTTCATGTCATAAGGAACAATGAAAAAGTTAATTCAATTTTAGCACATTTATTATGCCTCTAATTTCATAAACTCATAAATTGTTTTCGCTTTTTAAAGCCTCCTACCCCTGGCACAATTTTTCACTTTTTGACCTATATTGAAGAATATTCCATTTATACGAGACTTACTCTACATTCAGGTTTTTTGATGACATAAATCTTTATTAACGTTTAATATTTTATTTAATAATGTACAGTATTAGGAAAATTAATTAAGTACAACAATATATTCAGAAGAAAAAATTAGAGGCATAATAAATGTGCTAAAATTGAATTAACTTTTTCATTGTTCCTTATCACATGAAAAGGGAAGAAATTTTCAATATCATTAACAAATTTTATTTCATGTTTCTTATTCATTCCATTGGGCCTTCCATTCAAACTTGGGCAGTTTTCGCCTTGATTCTAATGAGTTTAAGATAAACTTTTGACGGTTGTCATATCCTATTCTTTCCTGACATGCCTTTGTTACTAGGTTCACTGCCCTTTCCACACTTTGACTGTGGCATGGAAAAGAAGCTATCTCCAGTGGCTTACATCGAGCCTGTAGTAGCTCATCGTCGCTATAATTGTTTAGCAGCGGTGGAGGAGTAATGATCTCTTTTTGCCAATCGATCATCTCGGTGTAGTCAGTAGATTGGAAATTGAAGGTTCGAGGAAACTCAAAGTTTCTGGTACCTGAAAATCCTGTTCTTGAAAGGATGATTTTCTAAATAGCTTGCATCTTCAGATTTTCGGATTTAGACCTAAAAGTATTTGTTTCGCCCATGCGATTTCTTTCTCTTTCTAATTTTTTTGTGTCAAGCATGTTGGTTTGGTTAGGGATCCCCATATCTTTTAAAGCTGCATTGACTATTGCAGTTGCAGCTCTACAACTTACACGATAACGATCTGCTGTTAACGCTAGGTTTTTATAGGAGTGCCTGTTCTGAATATCTCAGTCAATTCTAAATCGGCCTCATAATCTACATCCTGACTCTGAATCTGCATCCATGTCTTCTTTGGTATTTTCTATAAATTCCGATGGTAAAACATTGGTGGCTTCAGTCATTTCTTCTTGTGCTTTTAGTTGACGGTTTTGTGCTTCTTGGGCTCTTGCTAAAGATCTCTTCTTTGTTGAACTAGCTATGCGATCAATTGGTCCTAACTGATTTTTCTTTGTTTTTGATCCACAAAAGACTCCCATTCTGCCACTGGTATTTTATCCTTACACTTGCAAGATTGCCTATCAATTCCCTTATCAGAGTATTCACAAGAAGATGTGTCGGCGTTTTCTGTTGTTTCCTAGTTTTCTGTCGGTAAAATGCTGCACTTGGTTCTTCTATTTCAACATTTTCTATTCCACTTTGTACTAATTTCCAATTGTTTTCCATGCACTTGACGCACAGGAAACCATAAAGGCCTATGATTTTATTTATTCTGTTTATCATTTTCCTTTCTTTTCTAAGTTCACACGCGTTCGTATTGTTCAAAGGTATTGCATAGAATGCATTTTAAGCCCGTGGTCTGGTCTGCTTCATTTCTGTAATCGCAGAGTTGGTGCGCAGCGCATTCCATTAAACATAATGCAGCTCAATTCAGCTTTATGAAATTTACCGCAATTTACACATTTCTTCTTATTTTTTGCCGTTCTTCTTTTCTTTTTTTGCCTATTTTCTTCTCGCTTCTCAAATTTAGTCCTCGAAACTCAACCTTCCCATTTTATGGCTCTTCCGAATTTTTTCTGACCTTCTTCCCCTCTAAGGCTAATGTAAAAATCTCAGGAGCTGTTTTTCCGTTCGAATTGTTTTCAATTTATGTTTCAATTGATGTTGTTTTCTTTGTGTTCGCTATATGCCACTGGCTTTTACTTAATAAATTATTATCGCGAATTCACTGATATTTAATACACACACCACTGGTATATATATGAAATTTACCGCCGAACTTATAAACACTAGTTATTTCGATATTACACTAAGCGAAAACAAACGTCCGTACACCACGAGGTAGAACACACACACACACACACTATAATTATATATATTATAATATATATATATATATATAGATATATTATATATATATATTATAAACAGAGTTGGATTAAAGTCTTGTAGGCCCTAGGCACGCTCATAACCGTAGGCTCCCAAGATACTGTAGATCTGTAAATAAATATTTGCATTGTATACCATGTATATTGTATAGGTCCCATAATATAATATAGATCTATATATATATGACTATGATACCTTCATACTATGACTATGATTCTGTGACTATGATATTTTGCCTATGATAGTACATACTTCGATACTATGATACTTTAATACTATAATTCTTTGACTATGATACTATCCTTAATGAAAATAAGCATATCAAAATGGATGAATATGATGAAATTATTTAGTAGAAGATTCGGCTCATTTTTGCTACTTATAAGGCTGTATTTGATGAATTAATTACTTCTATTCGTACCTGGTTTGACAGCTTCAAAGAATGCAACACACATAGTTATGACTCAATAAAGTAACTTGTAGAAAAACGAACTGCAAATCCTATTATCATTTAGTGAATTTGATTTTGCCACAGTTTAATATCTATACTTTTGTTAGTTTTTGTTTTGATAGTTTAACATATTAAATTTTAAAAATAAATGTGATAATTCCTATCATAGTCAGCTACCTTATGTTATAGGCTGACCATATTCCTTGAGACAAAAACGGGACATTGGGATGGCAAAAAGGGCGGAGGGGGTTATGTAATATCTGTATCATGAAAAAGTAAGTACATAAACCGGGACAAAATTGACATTTTTATTAAAACGACGGGACGGCCAGGAAATATAAAACAAACGGTACTGTCCCGTTCAAAACGGTACGTATGGTCAGCCTAAATTATGTATCAACGTAAACTATTCTGCGTATGACATGTTTTTGGCTAGGCATGTAAAGAAAAATAAATATCTAACCAATGAGTAAGTGTTTTAAAAATTACTCCTTTGAAATATATGGATTCTTAATCTATGAAAACTTGTTATATGATTGATGAGCAGAATTCAATTAACAATACTGGAAATTTTATAATATAACAGCTTCACTCAATTTTTCTGTCAGAGTTTTTTAGAAACAAATCTCAGTTTTGTGCTCAAAAGGCTCTTTCTAATTTTAAAATTGATTGTTGAAGGGAGGAAGATGTTGACTTCTATTTTGCGTTTTGAAAACATTTAAGAAATATATTTTTTTACATTATAAAAGAAAATGCACTAAATATATAAAACTTTCTACTTCTCTTCATTATCATGCTAACAGACATAGACATGGAGTAAATAGCAAACGGTACAGTAACATCATTTGCGGACGATACAAAGATCAGCAGAAAAATCAGCGATGCAAATGAGGTGGAGACCTTGCAGGGACACGAACAAAATATACAAATGGTCAGAAGACAGCAACATGACATTTAACACGAGAAATTGACGGCACATTCTTGTAGTCGTTGAAGTCCTCCTTGTTCTCCGCTGTTACCAGCTTTTCCTTTAAATCATCATGGCACAGGGACAAAGAGGAATCGGGGTACATCTCTTTAGGATGGCAAGTGGCTCATTTTTTAAATAAATTCCGGTTCGTTTTGTCTACGATGATACCTGCAACAAATAAAATTAAATATTAATCAATAGGTATGAATTATAAATGTTATATAAATGTAATCTTAACAATGTAGTAGTTTGGTCAAGGCCTAACAGAGAACTACAGGGTGATCAAAAAGTAACGCAACCCATGGAGAAAGCACATAATGATTTTTTCCTTCTGTTGCAGGTGGTGAATATATGAAAAAGATGAAATACACCTTGGAGCAGCGTATATTCATTGTCACGCAGTACATCGCTCCAGAAGCTATGCCCAGACGCAGGAGGCCTTCACGGAAATGTATGGAAGAGGTGCTCCAAACAAATTCTCTATCAAGCGACTATACGACAAGTTTTCAAGAGACAGGGAATGTCGATGACGTAACGAGAAGCGGTCGCCGAAGGTGTTGACACAGGACAAGTTGATCGACGTGCAAGCTGCCTATACTCTGAGCCCCGAAAGTCCCTGCGACGCCTTTCAAGCCAGTCCGGCTCCTATGGCAGTGTCCCACCGCGGTGCGAAGATCATTGAAAATGTAACCCCTACAAAATGCGTGCCGTCCATCAACTCCTGGCTCGAGACCATGAATCTCGCCAATCTTATTGTCGATGGTTTATGGAATTTGTAACGCGCGATGGGAAGAACTGGATGATTGGTACTGGTCAGACGAGGCGTGGTTTCATCTTGATGGATACATCAATGCACAGAATAGTCGAGTATGGGCCACGGAAAACCCACATGAGCTGCATGAGTCACCTCTACACGCACAGAAAATTGGTGTCTGGTGTGCCATGTCACGTAGTCGCATCTTCATAACATTCTTCCAATACACAGTGAACAGTGGCGGGTACATAATGATGATGAAAGAATTTGTCAACACCTTGCCGGCAGAGAGGCTGCAGAACACGTGTTTCAACAGGACAATGCCACAGCCCATACAGCCAGAAACACCATGGCTTACTTGGAAACGTGTTTCCAGGACGATTGATCTCACGTGGGTTGTGGCCAGCGCGATCTCCGGATTTATCGCCTCCCGACTTTTTTCTTGTGGGGTTACTGAAAGATGCCGCATATGTCACTCACCCGCACAGTATTCCAGAATTGCAGGCGATGATTCAGAGGTGTGTTGATGCAAATTTCACAGGAAACGTTGCAAAGGGTCTTTAAGAACATGAATCGCCGTTATCCCACTTGTGTGAAGCACAGAACGGTGCCCACTTCCAGCACTTGGTCTGAAATAAATCGTTTCCCATGGGTTGCGTTACTTTTGATCACCCTGTAGTTTAGAAATGCGAGTAAATTACATTTTTATATTTATTTCTGTGAAAATTGCCTACACCTCACAAAGAAGCCATAAAGACATAAATTATAGCTTTGATTGTATTGTTCAATGAATTCCTAGGGATAAAAATGTAGGACCTTTAATCATGACTTTAGCTCAATTTGGTAACAGATATAACAAATGTAGAAAAATCGGCAGCCATTTTGTTTCTCAAAATTACAGGTTTTAAAACTCAAAAATTCAGCTTGGCCAACGGGCATTTTTTAATTGAGCAGGTCAAAATCTATAAGAATACTCCTGTTGCCAAAAATTAACACGAAATGCCTTAACAAGTCTCTTTTCCCGAAAACGGGACCAGGCTAAAAGAGTCAAAACTAGAAATTAATGTTTATTACAACGAATTGGCGGATGTGAAGCAACCATTTCTGACTTTAAAAATTGGTAATTTGCTAAATCTTTTATGTAGGGCCTAACATAGAAATACTGAACATATTAATATTATTTTTTGTTAATTTTTACATTTATATATAATTTAACTATCATAATTTAACTATATACTCCATATATAATTGTATAAGCGTTTCATAAATTCTTTGATAATGCCTAAAATCATAGAACGAAACGTTGCATTACACTGTGCAACAATTTTTTATGTTGAATTTTCAATCTTTTTATATGTTTCGGCTACGCTGATTACACCGGTCTGCATGAAAATCGATTTCTTTATTTTGAGTTGTGATTCTGAAGCAGTTCGCTGCGCTGAATTCAAAAATGCTACCAGTTTTTGTCTATCACCCACAGTTTTAAAGTTATTAGCAAAACAATTTTGGGGCGTTTTGTAATTTTTTACCTTTTTTATCTTTAATTAATTTCGTTTTTTCATATTTTTCAGATAGATAATTCTAACATTACGTCTTTAAAATTTTAATAATGGCTTCTAGAGGATGTACCCATAGTCCAGACATATTTTGTTATATTTGTGGTCGGTATGTTGTAAAACAAAGGACAAATGTAAAGACCTTCATTAAGAGAGTTTATGCTTATTTTGGAATTAAATTATGCAATATCCCTCGCAACATTGATCAACCATCTCTATCACAACAATATTTTACATTATTATTTTTTGCGGTCATACTAATTGAGCCTCAATTTTCCCAGTTCGGATAGAGAGCTGGACAACTTGAGCGGATGCATGTCGTTATAGGAATATCTTCATCAGAGCCGCTCAGCTCAGTACCACAGGAAACAGAATTAGCGCTGTTACTCTTCATAATCCTGACATTACCAGAGACCGCACAATAACATCCGATGACACAAAGATCATTAGAAAATAAGAAATCTAGAAGATCTCCACAAACAATGTTTTTGTGCATTATTATGTTTTGCGGTCATACTATTCGATCCTCAACTTTGATTAAGGTATTCGGCTTGACTTTCTACTTGCCGATTCTCGCATAGGAGTATGATTAAATTGTGTTTAGCTTATAAAAATGAATGTCTGCTTGGGTTGGTAGATAAATGGGCGCCCTAGGTATCCTAATGGTTAAGACGCTGGGGTGCTGGTTGAGAGATCGAGTCCGGGCAATGACATTGTAATTTCAGCCTGCCCGTGCTGCAGTTTAGTTCAGATTCAACGTTAAACTGTAGGTCTAAGATGGAGTGAGAGGTTTGATCTTTGTCAAAATGAACAATTCGGTGAGAAGGAAAACCGATTTAGCTATTATTATTACTAATGTAATTTACACCACGGTTAGGTACCAGTTACAAAGAGAATCTATGACCTGAATGAATTTATTGCATATATTCCTCGTATGTATATTTTTTTCTTCTCTAAAAGATAAATGAGTTCCTCTCTCTCTCTCTCTCTCTCTCTCTCTCTCTCTCTCTCTCTCTCTCTCTCTCTCTCTCTCTCTCTTGCCTTTAATAAATAATATAATTTAAAATTAAGTTTTTAACTTCAGTAGTAATGGCAATAGTCAGAACAATATTTGGAGTGAAGTGAGACGAAAACCATTTTTCAGACAAGATGTGGTTTGACCCACATTCCATTTTCGCCTTTTGGCCAACTTTGAGTATTCTTTCCTTGTCTTTCGACTTATAGGTAAAATGAATATTATTTTCATAGAATATTTAAAATTGTTTATTATCAAATTTATTATTCAGTTTAGTATATCTAATGTATATTATTAAACCTGTTTTCATATGAGAAATTTAATATAAATGTGTAAATATTCATCCTTTCGATTTGAGAAATTTATATAAAGATGGATGAAAAATTGTACGAAAAATGAGAACAGTGTCTTATATATCATACATAGGTTTGACAAAAGTAATTAGACTTTTTCGGTTTGGCTTTAGAGTAAATCACTGTACTGACATGTGCTTTTATATGCTAAAGGCAGCCGTTCTAAAGTACAAGGTGTCAAGTAGCATTGTTTTTGAACCACCTTAGACCTACACTTTAGACGAGAAATCCGTGACATGGTACGGAATCCATCACTAAATTTTTATTTTATTCATGTTGCAAATAGTAAGAAAAATGCATGGTGAGGGATGCTTGCTTGCATGCTTTCATATGGGGAGTTGGCTAAAATTTGGGAACTGAACAAAGAACGGGAAGTTTGTTAAAATTTATTGTTTAATATAAAAGTATATACAGACTTCTCATTTAAT
>JAJOZX010000523.1:52500-87500 GCA_023014485.1 Bathynomus jamesi
CAAGTTTTGAAATTTCTCAATAGATTTCTCGGCGATAAAACCATCCAAAGTGTTTTTACTTTTATTTGCATGATTTTCTCTATTCTTAACGGCAATTTTACGAATTGCTCTTAAATGAACGACCATTCCAGTGGTTGAACCTCCACCACAGTTAATAACATTTTCACATTTAGTGCATTCTGCTTCATCTTTATTCTCCTTTTCAAAATACTTCCAAACTTTTGATTTTATTGACATTTTCGTTAATCTGATAAAAGGGCCAACGAAACCTTTAAAAAGGTTTTAAATTGATGTTTTTCCTTCATTTAACAACAACTCGCAACCATCAATCAGTTATAAATAGACTAAAGAACGTGTGGTTAATAATACCGAAAAACCGGTATTGAAAGCCCTGAGATCGGTATTACTTTCTTGAAACAATATTAGTTTTAATATCGGTTTTCATCCCTAGTCTGGAGTCGAGATATTTTATGAAGAATATGAAAATAAAAACCCTCTCTTCGGGTGGATACAGAAAAACGATTCGTTTTTCTGTATCCACCCGAGGAGGATGCCAGTGGGCATCGAAACTGTTGTGGAAATAAACTCTGTCTATTGGAGTGGGTTTTTATTTTCGACCTTCACGTAGAAAAAAGTGAAGTTTGTTTGCATTTTTTATGAAAAAGTTTTCCCTTCACGGCACCGGCCCGAACACGTCGACGGTGAAGGTAACATGAAAACGAGACAATTCAATTTACGCATCAAATGTATACACGCTCACTCTTTTTATATACGCACGTGTATAATACATACATACATACAAGCAGTGTACGTACGTGCTATGTACGAACATTACGCAGTTACCTATCCTAACCTAACATCGGGGCCTATACATAATAATGTGGCGCTCAGCTCACGCAGCTGCTCATCATCCAATACAAAAAATTGGTTGGTTGATAAATGGGTACTTTGCGGGTAGCTTAGTGGTTAAGTAAGACATTGGGTTGCTGATAGGGAGGTCGCGAGATCGAGTCCGGACGAGGACTTTGTAATTTCTGACTTCCTTCGTGCGTCGTGGTTCAAATTTCACGTTAAGCTGTAGGTGTAAGGTGAGGCCAACAGTAGGGTGACAACTTCTTATAGGGATAAAATTTGAAATTCAAAAGAATTTGCCGGCCATTTGTCCAATGCTGCCACCCTATGAGGAAACACCATAGACGAAATCTCATGGAATTCGGAAAGCATTTAGGGGTGCCTCGAGTCACATGAATGAAACTGTCGCGCGGAAGAAATTTCAAGAATGAACGAGTTTCGACAACGCTTCAAAAACAAAAATGTTTCGAGAATGCAAGTGTATTATATAATTTAATAGAATTGTTTCCTTTATTTCATACTATAGATTATGCAAATCGATTAATTTATTTCATTAAATTAAAATTTTCATAAATAAATCGTTAAATAATATGATGTGTATCAATCTTTGGATGATCAGCTTTTGGTGCTTCAAGTTCATTTTGCATACGACTGCCTGACTGAAAACAACGCTTAGAAGTTCTCTCCCGATTCTTTTAAGATGTCTAAGGTAATATTTTTTATTTTGATACATTGATTATATTATTATTGGAAATTGTTCTAGAAAAGTTTCATTAATTGTTGGTTACTTGTCTGGGGCATGCGTAATTTTGGAGCAGAAACGCGGCCGCCGACTCTTATACCTTGCATGTCGCCATCACATCCTAGAACTTGTCGTTGAGAAGGCGTACATGGAATGCATGGGACCATCATCTGGTCCAGATACTCCTATTCTCCCGCTTCAAAGAGACGTGGAATACAATTTGCCAAGATAAGTACAAGACCCTGTCAGACCTTCCATCGAGTCTGAATGAGAATCGAGAAGAACTGATCGCTTGCTGGAATCTATATCTGACAAAACATCAGCCGAGGGATGATTACCGTGAATTCTTGGAGTTGTCGATTACAATCCTTGGAGGTAATTTACCTAACTTTAGGTTTCGGCGACCTGGAGCACTTCACCGAGCACGTTGGATGGCAAAAGTAATTTATTCATTAAAAATCCTGCTGCTTTCCCATCAGTTCAGACTTACAACTCGTGAAATGTCTGGCTTAAAGCGATTTGTATTTTTTGCCCTGGAGTTATATGTCAGCGCGTGGTTCACGGCCAGCAGTCCTTCATCTGCTCCCGCGAACGATTTGAAGCTTCTTCGAGACCTAGCAAAGTACCACGATGAAAAGATCTCAGCATCCTGCCTTAGTGTCCTCGGTCGTCACTTATGGTACCTCAGCGAGTACTTGATTGGTCTCGCACTCTTTGATAAAGGTATCAATGCAACGACGAAAAAGAATATCGCTCGATCAATCCTAAAAAGAAGCTGCTGAAGATCCTCCAAAGCGAGCCCCAATACCTGCTGTTTCTTCCATTTCAACAAAGCAGCTCTCGGACTTTGCCTTGAAAGGATCAAAGCTTCTCTTTGAACTTCTAAAAATTAATGATGGTTTCTTGTCCAAGGAACCAGAGACCTGGCCGGACGACGAAGATTTCAAGACTGGTTTGACTATAGTTGAAGGACTAAAAGTCGTCAATGACATGGCAGAGAGGGGAATTGCCTTGATCCAGGCCTTCAATACAAAGATTACGAAGAATGAAGAACAGCGCCAACATCTCTTGCAGGTTGTTGAGGATCATAGGAAGTCTCAGCCTGGTACATTGAAAAAGGGGTATGGCTTGAGGAAAAGCAAGAATTAATGGGTGGTCTACAATTAAATGAAAGACACCCTGGAATATATTTAGTAAATATATTATTTACTTATTACGATTGGAGTACGCCTGCACTTAAACCTTATGAACTAAAACTAACGTTTATTTACATTAATTAAAAAAAATATTAATTTATTTTTACTAGGTAATGAATAATTAATTTTTGTTATAAGGAGAATTATTTACCTCACTTGAGACACCCTTAAATATTATCTGAATGACCTAATATTTACAGTACATTGTTTTCTCATGTAGTAGCAGCATTGAACAAATGGCCAATAAAAAACTCCAACTTTCGATTTTATTGTCACCCTAGCCAACAGGCTTAACCTTTGACAGGATTTAAAAGTGTGGTGTATATTATATATATATATATAATATATAATAATTATATATATATATATATATACCTTTCCTTTGTCCGGAGCGATAGGGCGCGTCCCTCTGTAGCCAATGTGGGAATGCATCTTTCTTCGGTGTAAGAACTTTTTCTGCCCTCGTGGACCATTGGACCCGTTTGGGGACCCGGCTGATCTCCTGCTTCTATTTCTTTCTTTTTCCTTTCATTCACTCTTTCTGCCTTTGTTTTTCCCTGCATTTGGCTTTGTTTTGGACCTTGACTTGACTCGACTCTTTCCTTGGCCCTTGGGTGTGGGAGGTGGTTGTCCTTCATCCATGTCGCTCTTCAACCAACCCAAGCCCTGTCCCTGCCATCTTTCACCGCGCGTTGGATGAGAGTGGCCGCCTTTTAGGCACGGGGACTGGGTACGGGTATATCTCCCTGCGTGACATCTATTGGCGGTGGGACCGAGTGTGCTCACGATTTGCCTTTCCCTTGTTGGAGTCGATGGTGGCTGGATGCGCGCGAGGGATGTAGCTTCTTTTTGTTTATGGCTGCTTCTCCCCCTCGGCTTACGACTACTGCTCCTCATTCTCGGACTACTCCTTCTAGCAACATTCGGGTGGTGGGCAACCAGGCCCTCGAGTCCTCTACCACTGGAAGACCGCATCCTGATGGGGTTGACCCCCCCTCTGGACGCGGAACGCTTGCACTCTCCTTTTCCGTTGCCGATCCCAGTCCGTCCCTTGAATATGCCCTTGGACATACACTCTCTGGAACAGGGGTCTCGCCCCAGCCCACCTCAGTCGAATTTCACCCAAGACTTGCCCCCAAAACCCGGCTTCTTGCTTTCCCCGTATGACCCCCTCACCCGCCGTCGGCCCACCTCCCCACGGAGAGAGCCCCACTGCGGACGGGGAAGTCGGCATTCACGGCCATCCTATCGACCGTTGGACATCCCAGTCCACTTCGATTCTACAGCCTCCCTATCCCTTCCAAGTATCCACAAATTCCTGGTGATCCGGCCTACCTCTGGGTCCTTTCCGTCCAACTCTGAACGGACGTTCCAGGCGATCCGAACCCACAGCAACTCCAGCCACTATGATGTACGACCACAGACGGATGGCTCCCTCCTCATAAAATCACGCTCAGCCGCAGAGACGAAAGCCCTACTCTCCTTCACAGAGGTCCTTGGATGCTCGGTGTCCGTTTCCCCACACCCTCGCCTGAACCAGAGTCAGGGCACTATTTACGCCACCCACCTATTGTCGATCGCAGTGAACGAGCTCCTGGAGGACCTCGCACCCCAGGGTGTCACTAAGATCTATCGCTTTACATCCCGACAGGGAGGCACCCCCTCCCCCACCCCGCGTCTGCTTCTTACCTTCAATACCTTAATCCCTCTGGACCGTATTGTATGGGGTATGGGAGACCGCACGTCATGCGAGTTTTCTGTCCGCCCATACATCCCAGACCCGACCCATTGCTTTAAATGCAACAAGTTTGGACACGTTAGCTCAGTTTGTCGGCAGCCGCACCAACTGTGTGTTCATTGCAGACAAATCGCTCACCCTGACAGGTGCCCCAACACACCCAAATGCTCCAATTGTGAAGGCGCACACCCCTCATCTCATGAATGCCTGTTCTTCAGGTTCGAGAAGGAGGTCCGAGGCCTGCAGGTAGCGGACTTCCTTAGCCCCCGAGAGGCGCGAGACAGGGTGCGGAGTCGGGAGGTGAGGCCGAGGGTGTCTTACGCCGCTGTCCTCGGCTATGTCATCTCGGCACGCCGCCCTGGCCTGCCGCTAAAATCACCCTCGACCACTGCTCCCCATCCCTCCCAAAGGGAATCCTCGCAGGACCCGACGGCCTCCTGTACCCCCACCATCTTTTCTCTTCACGCACCTAGCCCGCCACAGATTCCCCAGGAATCTGGGATCAGGACACCCAGGCCCCATCCACCTCAAACCCTGCCCTCCCAGCACTCTCTGCACACGCCTGAACCTACCGCCCGGAGCAAGCCGACGAGGCGGAGACGCCGGAGCGAGTCGCCAGACCCTCCGGCCTTTCAACGTGTCTCTCCCTCTTCTCCTAGATCTAAGAAGACGGCTCGGACCCTCACACCGCCCACTTCGTCTACAAGGCCCATATCTCCCCACCGCGGGTCCCACCAATCTGCCCCCACAGACTCTGACAATAGTTGCCGAATTACATGACCCGCCCCCGACGACGAGATCCAATCTGGACAACGTCCTCTCCCCCGAGGATCCAGTGGATGCGGCTCTGGCGCAGCTACACGGTGTGGCCGAGGGGAGCTCGGCCGCGCCCATGAGTCTTATGGATCTGCCCTTGCCTCCTGGTGCCATTTTTTCCACCCCTCCACGAGGCCACTCTGTTTCATCTCCTTCCACCCCCACAGTACCGGCCCCCTCCTTGTTAGCCACCCTAAGCACGTCCTACCTCCCACCGGCCCGGTCCTTCTGGTACCCCTATCGCCACCCAGGGTCCGCCGTGAGATCCCGGACAGGCGGGGAGGCGCCACTTTGGGAAATAAGGCGCCCCCTCCTGACCCAAACACAGAAGCCCACCAAGACACTTCTCACACTCTCAGCCCACGACGTTCTCCTAGCTGCCGTGATCCACGCATCCGGTCTCTCTCGGCCGACTAGACCCCGCAATCTCCGCGAAGATCGACAGGCCAACCGATTCCTTCTCTAGTGAACGGCAGATAGCCAGCCATGCTCCTGACCCATCCTTCACCTTCACGAACCCCAGATCTCCCTTCACACTCCGACCTCCAAGCACCTACGCCTTTACCCATCCCCCTTCATCAACTAATGGATCCTCCGAAAACTACAATGGTGCACTGGAACTGCAGAGGAATATTCGCGAACTACGAAAGCCTTAATTCCTTGATTGCCACTTCCCGTCCGGTGTGTGTCTGTCTCCAGGCCCATGCCCTGCCCTACTGGATATTCCTACATCGCCACCCCGTCTTCCACCTGCACTCGAACGGGGGCTGCCATTTTCATACACCACGCAGTCCCCTTCCACAATCTCTCTATCCGGTCCCCGTTACAGGTGATTGCTACCCGGCTTTCCTTGGATAGACAGTACACCGTCCGCTCAATATACCTCCCTCCCCACGCTCAAGTCTCTCGCGATGACCTGGTGGAGGTGGTACAACAACAACCCAGGCCCTTTCTATTACTGGGCGATTTCAATAGCCGCCACCCCTTGTGGGGCGACACACTCCACCTATATGGTCCCAACCCTGATTACTGTCATGACCGAGCTCTCCTTCGAGTGCCTCAATGATGGCTCTCCTACATTCTACCATGCCACCACCTGCACTCCATCCTGTATAGACCTGTTCTTCGTTTCGACTGATGTCCTCTTAGATTTCACATGGTAAGTCCTCCAAGAGGACTATGGAAGTGACCATTTCCCTGTTCAACTCACGCTCAATTAGCCCGACCAGACCGTTCGGGTACCGGAAAGGTGGATTACTGCCAAAGCGAATTGGTCCCGCTTCCGCGACGACACATATACAACCCTTACGACTGCCCACTTCCCATCCTCCGACGAGTGCATCGCATACTTCGAGTCCGTCGTTGTAGTGGCTGCGTGCACTAGCATCCCACGATCCTCCGCCCACCCCCGCGCCCGACGGGTACCTTGGTGGACCCCGGAGTGCGCGGAGGCCGTACGCGCCGAGAAGAAGGCTACTCGGCGCTTCTACCGTACGCGACTCCCCATCCATCGCACGGAGATGCAGCGGGCCAGGGCCATCGCCCGCCGTACAATGAAGACAGCGCGCCGAGCTTCTTGGCGTGCCATTGTGTCCGGCATCACCGCCAATACACCTTCGGCTACCATCTGGAAGAAGGTACTGGGTGTCGAGAGGCGACATGTCCCCTCCCGACCCCAGGACTAACGATGGACTCCTATGCGAACCCAAATCGGTGGCAAACCACCTAGCTTCTACTTTCGAAACAACTTTTGAACCACTCATTTCTCCAAAAAATACTTACATTTTTGAAATCAGCATAAACATCTACATTAAATATCTTATGTTCAAAAAAATCGGAAACAGTCCAAATTTCGGAAAAATTCCCATACCTTATCTTTAGTGATGCACCAGAGCTCCGGCTCCGGCCGAGCAGGAGTTCCGGCCATTTTAGAAAACCTCCTGCTCCGGCCGGAGGTCTCACTAAACTCCGGCCTCTGGCCGGAGGTGCCAAGTACACCAAACTCAATTCTGACAACTTTTAGTTTTAATTCTATAAAACTATAACACCTCATTTCTGCACCTATCCGAATATTTCAGTTCTCAGATGACTGTAATAATAATTTATTTTACGAATGATCAGTGATTGTATTAATATTTCAGTTCTCAGTGACTATAATAATAATTTATTTTACGAGTGATCAGTGATTGTATTAATATTTCAGTTCTCAGTGACTATAATAATAATTTATTTTATGAGTGATCAGTGATTGTATTAATATTTCAGTTCTCAGTGACTAATAATTTATTTTATGAGTGATCAGTGATTGTATTAATAATTGATTTGATATAGGCTACTTTACTCAGCATTCAGCAAGACATCATAAGTTTCATAACCTGAGGATATTCTGTTCAATGGGAATTTTTAGAGAATTTAGCACACACAAAGCATAGAAAGTCGACTTTTATAAAGTTTAAGTTATTAAAGACTTAATAATTTAAAATAGCAGGACTATAATATATAAACCCTAAATAGATGAGACGATGGACCACACACACACACACACACACACACACACACACACACATATAAATACTGAAATAAATCAATTGGCCGGAACCTCCGGCCTCTGGCCAAAATCTGCCTCCGGTGCATCACTACTTATCTTACAGTCTTCTTCTTCCTCAACATAATTAATCCCATTTTTAGATGGGGTCGCTGTTTAAGGTGAGTCGCCTCCATCTTGGTCTGTCGTACACCATATCCTCCTCCAAATTCTTCTCCCGTAAATCCGCTCTAACACAATCCTTCCATCTCTTCTTCGGCCTTCCCCTTCTTCGCCCACCCGGCAACTCCATCACCATCACTCTACCTCCGACATAATCTTCATCTCGCCTCATCACTGCCCATACCATCTCATTCTTGCCTCCTGTATCTTCTTTGATGCCTCTACCACCTTCACAGTTCCTCTAATATATTAATTCCTGATCCTATCCTCTCTTGTCACACCGCACATCCATCGCAACATCCTCATCTCTGCTACATCCATTTTGTTCTCATTTGTCTTCTTCATAGGCAATGCCTCCGTTCCATACAACATTGCTGGTCTCACCACAGTTTTATATACCTTTCCTTTCAACTTCACTGGCACCTTTTTATCGCACAAGACACCCGACATTTCTCTCCAGTTCTTCCACCCAGCTTGCACTCTATTATTAATTTCTTTCTCCACATCTTCATCATCCATTAACGAGCCCAAGTACTTAAATCGGTCTACTCTTTTAATCACTTCTCCATTCATTACCATCTCATCTTCCTGATCCTCATGCAAGCCACACCGTAAGTATTCAGTCTTCCTTCTGCTTATTTTCATCCCTCTATCTTCCAACGCTCCTTTCCAACTCTCTAACTTCTGTTCCATCTCCTCCTTTGTCTCGGCACACAATGCTATATCGTCTGCGTAAAGCATACTCCATGGCGCTCTCTCTCTCACTCCCTCTGTCAGTACTTCCATCACTATGTTAAAGAGAAACGGGCTAAGCGCAGATACCTGATGCAACCCAACTCTTACTTCAAAACTGTCCGTCTCTCCCAAACAGCTCCTAACCGTCGCATGTACATCTCTATACATTTCCTGTATCAACGATCTGCTCCCATATCTTCATAGCTTAATCCCTCTATAGTTATTACAGTCCTGCACATCCCTTTCTCCTTATAGATTGGCACCACAACACTGCTACTCGACTCATCGGGAATCACCTCCTGTTCATGCAGCTTCTCCATCAGATCCCATAGTAAATCAATACCTTCCTCTCCTAATGCCTTCCATGCCTCTGCAGGTATCTTATCTGGTCCTACCATTCTTCATCTTCGCCAACTCCCTCACCACTTCACTCCTCTCCACCTTCCCGTCATTCCTTCATTTGGTTGCCCGTCCTCCCAGAATATCTTGTCATTCTCTTCATTCAGCAGCCACCCGAAATATTCCCTCCATCTGGTTTGTATATCTTCTTCCTTTCTTATCACTGTTCCATCCGCTCTTTTGATCTGTTTCACTTTATTGATATCTTTTGTTGCTTTATTTCGCGTTTTGGCCAATCTATATATTTTCTTTTGTCCTTCTCGCGTTTCCAATTCCTCATACATATCTTGGTATGCCTCGGCCCTTGCTTGTGCTACCGCTCTCTTCGCTTGCTTATTCCTCTCTCTATTCACTTCCCTATGGTCATCCTGCTGTGTTTCCTCCCACGGCTTCTTTGCTGCTTTCTTCCTTTGTAGGCTCTCCTGTACATCCTCGCTCCACCACCATTTTTCCTTATTTTCCCATATCTTGCCAGATGTTTCTCTCAGTATTTCCTTGCCCCAGTTTCTAATTACATTAGCATTATGTTGCCACCATTGCTGCACATCACTTCATCCATAATTACCTCATTCAGAACATTCTCCTTAAACCTGCTTTTAGAGTCTTCCTCCTTTAGCTTGAACCATTTTATTTCTTAATTCCTTTCGTACGTGCCTTTGCCACCCCCTTCAGCTTCACATCCATGCAAAGAATACGATGCTGAGTTGACACATGATCCCCTGGTATAACTTTGCAGTTCTTCACTTCCCTCAGTTGTGTCCGTCTGTACAACATATAATCAATCTGAGATACCCTCCCACCACTCTTATATGTAGCGAGATACTCTACCCTCTTATTAAAGAAGGTGTTCACCACTGCCATATCGAACAAAACCGCGAAATCTATTATCCTTTCTCCTTCAGCGGTTGTCTCTCCAAATCCTTGACCTCCATGTACTCTCTCAATTACCTCATTATTCCTACCACATGTCCGTTAAGGTCGCCGCCAACAATCACACGCTCATTTTCTTCTAGAGCCTGCAGTTCCCCGTCCAGTAATCTCTAAAAAGCATCCTTCTCCTCATCTGTGCAGCCCACCTGTGGTGCATATGCGCTGATGATATTCAATACGTACTCCCCATAATTCAATCTCACACCCATTACTCTACCCCTCCGCGGTTTACTTCCACACCTCGTCCTTCATTTTCTTCGACAATTACTCCAACACCGCTCTTCCCCGCCCTGATGCTCCATTGTAGAACAGTTTGTATCCTGTATCCTTCTCCAAGCTCTTTGGCTTTATTACCTTTCCAATGAGTTTCCTGCACGCAAATATATCCGCTCTTCTCCTCATCAGTTCCGCAATCTCTCCTCTTCTACCAGTCACGCTTCCCACGTTCAGAGAAGCAATCCTCAATCCCTCCCGAGCTCGCTTCTTTAGCCGCGTCCGCTCTTGATGCGGTAGCCCTCGTTTGTCACAGAGTTAGGGCGATGTATCTGTGCGTCGCTTATGGGGTACGCCCTAGCTGTCCTCGTATCATCCTCTTGACTCATCTCATTTGGTTGTGGCGTGGGATTTTTGCGGCCGGATGCCCTTCCTGACACCAACTCTCCCCCTTTATCGGGGCTTGGGACCGGCCAGAGAGTAGGCTGACTATCCTACCCTCCGCCTGCTCTTCTCATTTCTTTTCTTTCAACTGTTTCTTTCATCCTAATAGATGAATTTAAATTTTTTTTCCACCTAATTTCTGCTTCATGAGAAGTTTCAATTCGACATTTACTGGTGTGGTGTTTTTTTTTTATCATTCTCTTTTCTTATTAAGGTTTCTTCATGCAAAGCCTTAAAGATGAATGAAGTGCTACATCTTGAGATCTCCTTGCAGCTTTTTTTTCTTTTATTAACTTTCGTTAATAAGAGTTTAAAGTTAACATAAGTTTGAAAACAAAGTCTTTCGTACTTTGCAGAAACTTTTTATTAAGAAAAGAATAAAATGCTAAAATTCACTCGTCGCTCAAATGAAACTCTTCTCTCTGAGACGTCCTTCCTGAGGACGTGCAAATTTTTGAAACAAAAAGAATTTAAACTTATTTAGTAGGGACCTCCGTTGGGTTAGGGCCCCGGGAATTTTCCCACATTCCCATCCCCCGTTTCTCCTCTCATAAGGCCTGTATGATGTACTTGGTATGTGTGAAACAAAGTTGGGAGGAAATGATGAGTTCGAATGATGTGAAGTGAAAGGAATAAGATTTGGTGTAAGCTTGAGGAAACGAGAGAGAAATTGAAAGGAGGAGTGACATTGTTGATGAAAGAGGAACTATGTAAGTCTATGTATGAGTATAAATTGATGGGTTCTATGTAGGCGTCTTTATGTAAAGTTTGAAGTAAAAAAGGAAATGGCGAGGTCGTGCATTTGTGTCGAGTATGTTGCAGTCGAGGATGCAATGGGTGGGGGTGAAAGAGCGTTTTTGGAGGTGAAAGAAAATGAAATTGCATCGGTGGAAAATGGGTACGAGGTAATGGTGGTGGAAAATATGAATGCAAAAGTTGGAATGGGATCGGAAGATGGAGTATTATAGGAACATTTGAAGTACAAAGTGAGAGTAGGAATAGTGAAAGGTTGAAATGGTTTGTGTTTAGGTAAATCTCTTTTATTAAACGTAAGGATGTGTGTACGTGGTATAGGATGAGAAAAGCTAGACAAGAAAAAGTAATGGTAGATAGGATGGAGAAATACAGAGTTTTGAAGTGGAGGACTAAATAGAGGAGTAAAGAGAGGGTAAAAAGATCTGAAGCAGAAAGAATGAGACATTTACTGATGACAGGAAGCCATTTTTGGAAACAAATCAGAAATTGTTAAAAAATTTTTTTTTATCTAATTTCGAAAGACAATCAATTAGTGTTGACGAATGAAGATGTCCGAGAAAGGTGACGTGAATACTTTGCGAATTGTTAGGACCAAATGAGGAGAAAATTGCCGAAATTACAGATCCTGGAATGGTAAGGGTGAGAACTGATGATCTGGGACAGGAGTGGATTTCAGAAGAGGAAGTGGAAAGAGCAGTAAGGAAGTTGAAAATTAATAAGATAGAGGGGATGGGTGTTTTTTTTTTATGCAGGAAGGAGAGGTCAAGGGCATATGCCCGCAAAAGCGCCCCTCCCATAGAAGAAGAAGAGAGCCAAAATCAAGGTCCGGGGTTTTCGAGGTGCCTAGACACTCTTCGTTTGAAAGATGGGAGGTCAAAGACAGGAGGAAAGATGGATTGAGGAAGATTGTTCCAGAGTTGACCGGTTGAGTAGATGAAAGACTGAAAATACCGATTAACCCTCGCGTTACAGAGTTGGACAGAAAAGGAATGAGAAAGTATAGAAAGTCTGGTGCTGCGTGCTCTCCTTAAGAACAAGACCCCTGTACAGAGAGAGCAACTGAATGGAGGTGAAGAAACCGCGGAGGCGGACAACACACCTAACCTCTTAGAAGCTGTTTTAGAAAGAGTATGTGTGATCTTTCCAGGAAATGTTTACGTTTATATTAAAATAGGTTAGAAAATGGGTGGCAGAGGTACGTAGAATGGCATGGGAGGAGAAAAAGAGTTTGAGGACTGGATGAAAACGGTTGTGGCGCCTTCATACAGAAGTAAAGGCAGGAACGGGAAGTTGTTCTCAAAGTAAATCATAATGAATGGTTATTATCTCTGCCAAAAGCGTATGATGCAGTGCTGATTGGTAAAAGTGAGCGAGAGTCGCAGAGACTGAATGAAGCGTGTGTGGATGTTTGTAAAAGGCGACTATTAAGCGCGAATGCAGACGAGAGAAAGGTGATGGTGGTGCGTGGAAGGGGTCGTAATACGAGGTGTGAAGTAGTTAGAGGCGGAATAACGCTGAAAAGTCTGGTAAGCAAGAATGGTACTCGCAAAAGTTGTGGTGAACGAAAGTAGTGAAACGAGAAGAGAAGTATATGGGGCATGGAGAGGATTGGCAAGGAAGAATGGTCAGAATGGTTTTTGTTTAAATGCGGTGAAAATCTTGCAATAAAACCTTCGCTTAAACCTTGCTACGAGCCGTACATTTCCTTCACCTAATCGGCCTTGTCTTGAACGACTTTTACGTCTCTTGTATTCACCCGAAGAAGAGACGCTTTTGAAATTCGAAACGTTTCCTCATTTGAATACTTACGCAACTATTTGGACTAACTATAAAATGAGAGATCAAAACACGGTTGTTGAAGCGTTTCTTATTTCGAAAGTTGTCCTCATTCATTACAATATTTTACTCGTATTCCCCCCAAGCCCTGATCACAAAATAATATTTATCACACTTACCATCATCGCTTCTCTCCTGCTGCTCACTCTATGCGTTGAATTCGTTATTCCCGTTACATTGTACGTGAAGGTAAGAAAGGTTACCGTTTTTCACTTACTCCCACCCTCATTTAATCCTCCCTCTGCTGACTACGGGGGGAGAGTCCCCCCTGCCTGAAAACTACATAGAAGGGCAGTAATTAATTTCTTAATTTCTTTTTCTGTAGATGAGCAGGACAGTTTTGCACAGACGCGTTCTAATAGAACTTGATAACCGGCCATCAGTGTAGAAAAGTGTTTTTGCCCTTAACAACGTTTGCTAAAGCAAATGTGGAAAGTTACTAATGAATCCCCTTTTCTGAAATCTGAATTTGTTTTATAAAGTAACTAATTTCAAAGGTTTCCTTCATTAATATTTGAGGAATATATGATAGTGTTCAATGGAATAAATATAGTACCAGTATGAATAAGCAGTGCCGTATAGTGGCACTCTTCGTAGATAGATAGTTTAAGAATAAAAAAATGAATACACAATATACTGTAGATTAAAAGCTTGTTTCCGCCTTTTTTCACGCTCGTGGCAGGGCAGTAAAGGCTGTACAGTAAATGTTTGAAAAATCAACTGTGATTGGTCAGTATCAGCCAATCACCGTTCTTCTCATTACTTTGATGATAATTACGACCACTGGTCATAAAAAAGGTAGAAAGAAGCTTTGAATCTATATTGTACAGTACAATGAGAAAGTGGGCCTCATAGCTTTCTGAAAATACCATTCTGGTCCTTTTTGGCACTGCCTGCGTAAGTCTTTCTACCCTGGAGTTACTCTTTAGCAGTGGTGGGCACCGTTAACCAAAAAGTTAACTTCGATAACGATAATCCGTTAACCCCAATTTTTAACTCCGATAACGATAATCCGATAATTTTACTACAAAGTTAACGGAAGTTAACGATAATCCGTTAACGATAACTATTTCTTTACTAACATTTAAAAAAATCAAGGAAAAAAGCTTTAAAACCCATAGAAAATGTTTGTTTATGCAAAATCCAACAATAAATAGGTATTTAACTGTATTTTTATCAAGTTTTGCAACTTTTTTGCTTAATAACTTTTTTTTATTTTTAATAAAAAATGTACTGATTACATGTTTTGAAACCCTTGTAACCACTAACCATTAATTAAATTTAAATTTACCAGATAATTATTATGGCGGGAACTGAAGTTATGGCGGTTTGAATTCATTCGCGGACCGGTGATCTTCCGTGAATGACTCCTCGCAGTTAACGTGTTAACGGACTTTAACAGACTAAATATCGAGTTATCGGAAGTTAACTGGTCCGATAACGATAAATGGAAATTAACTTCCGTTAATAGTCCGTTAAAAAAGTTAACTTCGTTAATTAACTGTTATCGGATTAACGCTTTAGTATCCAACACTGTCAATGAGTGAACCAATAATGGATCAGAACGAGAACTTTATTATACCTCTTACATCGCGAACTTTATCTAATTATAGAGCAATATGTAAGAAAGTGATGAAATTTTGTAATGATAAACTTTTTGAGTGACAAAGAGAGAAGTAAAAGAATGATTACCTGGCACTGGTGTCTTTTAACGTTCTTTCGGGGTCTGAAAGGAAAATAAAGCTAAGTAATAAAGCGAAATATTCATCTCTCCGTCCGTCTATCCGCTACCTAGTCACAATCAGCCTTAGAGTATGGTTTGCGCACTGTTTTTATAGGGTTAAAAATAAAACTCTGGGATGCTCGCTAACTAAAGAGCAGTGTTGGGCACTAAAGCGTTAATCCGATAACAGTTAATTAACGAAGTTAACTTTTTTTAACGGACTATTAACGGAAGTTAATTTCCATTTATCGTTATCGGACCAGTTAACTTCCGATAACTCGATATTTAGTCTGTTAAAGTTCGTTAACAAGTTAACTGCGAGGAGTCATTCACGGAAGATCACCGCTCCGCGAATGAATTCAAACCGCCATAACTTCAGTTCCCGCCATAATAATTATCTGGTAAATTTAAATTTAATTAATGGTTAGTGGTTACAAGGGTTTCAAAACATGTAATCAGTACATTTTTTATTAAAAATAAAAAAAGTTATTAAGCAAAAAAGTTGCAAAACTTGATAAAAATACAGTTAAATACCTATTTATTAGAATAAAAACCCACTCTAATAGACAGAGTTTATTTCCACGACAGTTTCGACGCCCACTGGCATCCTCCTCGGGTGGATACAGAAACACAAATGAAACAAAACAAGAGGGAAAAACAGTTCAGGGATCGACCGTTAAGAAATTCGCACCTAGGTTAGATTCCATTCTCTCGAGACAGGAGGGGCATTTTCATTAAGTACATTCGCACAAATTTTTTAAAAACTATCTTCCTGTTCTAAACATACAGATTCTATTATTTTTACATAATTATTACATTTATAATTAAATTTATTACATTTAATATTGCATAATTATTAATTACAGAAATTATAAATTTATTATTACATTGGTTATTACATTGTTGTTTATTATACAGAAATTATAAACCGAAAAACGAATGAAAAAAGGCGATTAGGAAATAATCCAGAGACCATTGAGAAATTCGCACCTAGGTTAGATATCGTTCTCTCGAAACCAGAAGGGCATTTTATTACAGGGTCAGCTTATAACTACATTTCCACAAATTAAAAATATCTTCTTGTTCTATACATACAGATCCTAATGTTTTGACATAATTACTGCATATATTTATTTCCACATTAATTACTTCCATTATTACATTTACTAAAAGCGAGTAAGGAAACATTCCAATCCAGAGACACACACTTAGGTTCGAACACGTTCCCACGACTCCGTAAGGGATTTATTGACCAAGAATCTCATTAAAGGGTCTAACTTATAAGTACCTTCGCACAAATTAAAATTATCTACTTTTTCTATACACACAGATTCTATTATTTTTCTTTTGACATAATTATTACATTTATAAAGTACCTTACTTGAGGAGGATGCCAGTGGGCGTCGAAACTGTCGTGGAAATAAACTCTGTCTATTAGAGTGGGTTTTTATTCTCATATTTTGACCTTCACGTAAAAAAGTGAAGTTTTTTGCATTTACCTATTTATTGTTGGATTTTGCATAAACAAACATTTTCTATGGGTTTTAAAGCTTTTTTCCTTGATTTTTTTAAATGTTAGTAAAGAAATAGTTATCGTTAACGGATTATCGTTAACTTCCGTTAACTTTGTAGTAAAATTATCGGATTATCGTTATCGAAGTTAACTTTTTGGTTAACGGTGCCCACCACTGCTAAAGAGTAACTCCAGGGTAGAAAGACTTACGCAGGCAGTGCCAAAAAGGACCAGAATGGTATTTTCAGAAAGCTATGAGGCCCACTTTCTCATTGTACTGTACAATATAGATTCAAAGCTTCTTTCTACCTTTTTATGACCAGTGGTCGTAATTATCATCAAAGTAATGAGAAGAACGGTGATTGGCTGATACTGACCAATCACAGTTGATTTTTCAAACATTTACTGTACAGCCTTTACTGCCCTGCCACGAGCGTGAAAAAAGGCGGAAACAAGCTTTTAATCTACAGTATATTGTGTATTCATTTTTTTATTCTTAAACTATCTATCTACGAAGAGTGCCACTATACGGCACTGCTTATTCATACTGGTACTATATTTATTCCATTGAACACTATCATAATATTACCTCAAATATTAATGAAGGAAACCTTTGAAATTAGTTACTTTATAAAACAAATTCAGGTTTCAGAAAAGGGGATTCATTAGTAACTTTCCACATTTGCTTTAGCAAACGTTGTTAAGGGCAAAAACACTTTTCTACACTGATGGCCGGTTATCAAGTTCTATTAGAACGCGTCTGTGCAAAACTGTCCTGCTCATCTACAGAAAAAGAAATTAAGAAATTAATTACTGCCCTTCTATTGTAGTTTTCAGGCAGGGGGGACTCTCCCCCCTCGTAGTCAGCAGAGGGAGGATTAAATGAGGGTGGGAGTAAGTGAAAAACGGTAACCTTCTTACCTTCACGTACAATGTAACGGGAATAACGAATTCAACGCATAGAGTGAGCAGCAGGAGAGAAGCGATGATGGTAAGTGTGATAAATATTATTTTGTGATCAGGGCTTGGGGGGGAATACGAGTAAAATATTGTAATGAATGAGGACAACTTTCGAAATAAGAAACGCTTCAACAACCGTGTTTTGATCTCTCATTTTATAGTTAGTCCAAATAGTTGCGTAAGTATTCAAATGAGGAAACGTTTCGAATTTCAAAAGCGTCTCTTCTTCGGGTGAATACAAGAGACGTAAAAGTCGTTCAAGACAAGGCCGATTAGGTGAAGGAAATGTACGGCTCGTAGCAAGGTTTAAGCGAAGGTTTTATTGCAAGATTTTCACCGCATTTAAACAAAAACCATTCTGACCATTCTTCCTTGCCAATCCTATAAACCCTAAATAGATGAGACGATGGACCACACACACACACATATATATATATACTATATATATGTGTGTGTGTGTGTGTAAATACTGAAATAAATCAATTGGCCGGAACCTCCGGCCTCGGCCAAAATCTGCCTCCGGTGCATCAACTTATCTTACAGTCTTCTTCTTCCTCAGCATAATTAATCCCATTTTTGGATGGGGTCGCTGTTTAAGGTGAGTCGCCTCCATCTTGGTCTGTCGTACACCATATCCTCCTCCAAATTCTTCTCCCGTAAATCCGCTCTAACACAATCCTTCTATCTCTTCTTCGGCCTTCCTCTTCTTCGCCCACCCGGCAACTCCATCACCATCACTCTACGTCCGACATAATCTTCATCTCGCCTCATCACGTGCCCATACCATCTCATTCTTGCCTCCTGTATCTTCTTTGATGCCTCTACCACCTTCACAGTTCCTCTAATATACTCATTCCTGATCCTATCCTCTCTTGTCACACCGCACATCCATCGCAACATCCTCACCTCTGCTACATCCATTTTGTTCTCATTTGTCTTCTTCATAGGCAATGCCTCCGTTCCATACAACGTTGCTGGTCTCACCACAGTTTTATATACCTTTCCTTTCAACTTCACTGGCACCTTTTTATCGCACAAGACACCCGACATTTCTCTCCAGTTTTCCACCCAGCTTGCACTCTATTATTAATTTCTTTCTCCACATCTTCCTCATCCATTAACGAGCCAAAGTCGGTCTACTCTTTTAATCACTTCTCCATTCATTACCATCTCATCTTCCTGATCCTCATGCAAGCCACACCGTAAGTATTCAGTTTTCCTTCTGCTTATTTTCATCCCTCTATCTTCCAACGCTCCTTTCCAACTCTCTAACTTCTGTTCAATCTCCTCCTTTGTCTCGGCACACAATGCTATATCTCTCCTCACTCCCTCTGGTCCTTACCATTCTTCATCTTCGCCAACTCCCTCACCACTTCACTCCTCTCCACTCTTCCCGTCATTCCTTCATTTGGTTGCCCGTCCTCCCAGAATATCTTGTCATTCTCTTCATTCAGCAGCCACCCGAAATATTCCCTCCATCTGGTTTGTATATCTTCTTTCTTTCTTATCACTGTTCCATCCGCTCTTTTGATCTGTTTCACTTTATTGATATCTTTTGTTGCTTTATTTCGCGTTTTGGCCAATCTATATTTTCTTTTGTCCTTCTCGCGTTTCCAATTCCTCATACATATCTTGGTATGCCTCGGCCATTGCTTGTGCTACCGCTCTCTTCGCTTGCTTATTCCTCTCTCTATTCACTTCCCTATGGTCATCCTGCTGTGTTTCCTCCCACAGCTTCTTTGCTGCTTTCTTCCTTTGTAGGCTCTCCTGTACATCCTCGCTCCACCACCATTTTTCCTTATTTTCCCATATCTTGCCAGATGTTTCTCTCAGTATTTCCTTGCCCCAGTTTCTAATTACATTAGCATTATGTTGCCACCATTGCTGCACATCACTTTCATCCATAATTACCTCATTCAGAACATTCTCCTTAAACCTGCTTTTAGAGTCTTCCTCCTTTAGCTTGAACCATTTTATTTTCTTAATTCCTTTCGTACGTGCCTTTGCCACCCCCTTCAGCTTCACATCCATGCAAAGAATACGATGCTGAGTTGACTCATGATCCCCTGGTATAACTTTGCAGTTCTTCACTTCCCTCAGTTGTGTCCGTCTGTACAACATATAATCAATCTGAGATACCCTCCCACCACTCTTATATGTAACGAGATACTCTACCCTCTTATTAAAGAAGGTGTTCACCACTGCCATATCGAACAAAACCGCGAAATCTATTATCCTTTCTCCTTCAGCGGTTGTCTCTCCAAATCCTTGACCTCCATGTACTCTCTCAATTACCTCATTATTCCTACCCACATGTCCGTTAAGGTCGCCGCCAACAATCACACGCTCATTTTCTTCTAGAGCCTGCAGTTTCCCGTCCAGTAATCTCTAAAAAGCATCCTTCTCCTCATCTGTGCAGCCCACCTGTGGTGCATATGCGCTGATGATATTCAATACGTACTCCCCATAATTCAATCTCACACCCATTACTCTATCCCCTCCGCGGTTTACTTCCACCACCTCGTCCTTCATTTTCTTCGACAATTACTCCAACACCGCTTCTTCCCCGCCCTGATGCTCCATTGTAGAACAGTTTGTATCCTGTATCCTTCTCCAAGCTCTTTGACTTTATTACCTTTCCAATGAGTTTCCTGCACGCACAATATATCCGCTTCTCCTCCTCATCAGTTCCGCAATCTCTCCTCTTCTACCAGTCACGCTTCCCACGTTCAGAGAAGCAATCCTCAATCCCTCCCGAGCTCGCTTCTTTAGCCGCGTCCGCTCTTGATGCGGTAGCCCTCGTCTTGTCACAGAGTTAGGGCGATGTATCTGTGCGTCGCTTATGGGGTACGCCCTAGCTGTCCTCGTATCATCCTCTTGACTCATCTCATTTGGTTGTGGCGTGGGATTTTTGCGGCCGGATGCCCTTCCTGACACCAACTCTCCCCCTTTATCCGGGCTTGGGACCGGCCAGAGAGTAGGCTGACTATCCTACCCTCCGCCTGCTCTTCTCCTTTCTTTTCTTTCAACTGTTTCTTTCATCCTAATAGATGAATTTAAATTTTTTTTCCACCTAATTTCTGCTTCATGAGAAGTTTCAATTCGACATTTACTGGTGTGGTGTTTTTTTTATCATTCTCTTTTCTTATTAAGGTTTCTTCATGCAAAGCCTTAAAGATGAATGAAGTGCTACATCTTGAGATCTCTTGCAGCTTTTTTTTCTTTTATTAACTTTCGTTAATAAGAGTTTAAAGTTAACATAAGTTTGGAAACAAAGTCTTTCGTACTTTGCAGAAACTTTTTATTAAGAAAAGAATAAAATGCTAAAATTCACTCGTCGCTCAAATGAAACTCTTCTCTCTGAGACGTCCTTCCTGAGGAGGTGCAATTATTTGAAACAAAAAGAATTTAAACTTAGTATTTAGTAGGGACCTCCGTTGGGTTAGGGCCCCGGGAATTTTCCCACATTCCCATCCCCCGTTTCTCCTCTCATAAGGCCTGTATGATGTACTTGGTATGTGTGAAACAAAGTTGGGAGGAAATGATGAGTTCGAATGATGTGAAGTGAAAGGAATAAGATTTGGTGTAAGCTTGAGGAAACGAGAGAGAAATTGAAAGGAGTGACATTGTTGATGAAAGAGGAACTATGTAAGTCTATGTATGAGTATAAATTGATGGGTTCTATGTAGGCGTCTTTATGTAAAGTTTGAAGTAAAAAAGGAAATGGCGAGGTCGTGGATTTGTGTCGAGTATGTTGCACTCGAGGATGCAACGGGTGGAGGTGAAAGAAAATGAAATTGCATCGGTGGAAAATGGGTACGAGGTAATGGTGGTGGAAAATATGAATGCAAAAGTTGGAATGGGATCGGAAGATGGAGTATTATAGGGACGTTCAAATTATTTGAAACAAAAAGAATTTAAACTTAGTATTTAGTAGGGACCTCCGTTGGGTTAGGGCCCCGGGAATTTTCCCACATTCCCATCCCCCGTTTCTCCTCTCATAAGGCCTGTATGATGTACTTGGTATGTGTGAAACAAAGTTGGGAGGAAATGAATGAATTCAAACCGCCATAACTTCAGTCTGCCAATTCCGTCCTCTGCCGCAGTGGAACGGCTCTTCTCTCTCGGCAAGGACATCCTGAGGCCCAAGAGGTCAAGACTGGCAGTTGGGCCTAACTTTGAGAAGTTGGTCTTTCTGAAGGGCAACCAGCACATTGTGTCATAGTCTTTAATAAATGTGCCTAAAATTTAATTTTACCTTTCAGTTCCCGCCATAATAATTCTCTGGTAAATTAAAATTTAGTTAATGGTTAGTGGTTATAAGGGTTTCAAAACATGTAATCAGTACATTTTTTATTAAAAATAAAAAAAAAAGTTATTAAGCAAAAAAGTTGCAAAACTTGATAAAAATACAGTTAAATACCTATTTATTGTTGGATTTTGCATAAATAAACATTTTCTATGGGTTTTAAAGCTTTTTTCCTTGATTTTTTTAAATGTTAGTAAAGAAATAGTTATCGTTAACGGATTATCGTTAACTTCCGTTAACTTTGTAGTAAAATTATCGGATTATCGTTATCGGAGTTAAAAATTGGGGTTAACGGATTATCGTTATCGAAGTTAACTTTTTGGTTAACGGTGCCCACCACTGCTCATTGAAAACCAAAGGTATACCTACCTTTTACGAGAGTAAAACGAGACAGATTCATGAAGAGTGGGGACTAATGTAACCAGTGGGGTTTCGTAAAGGCATATTGTGGAACAATTACTTTTCATACTTTCGGGTAAAGATCTTGAGGTAGATTAAGCACAATTTCAAAGATTTCAGAAACTACTAAAATATTAGATAAAACAATGGGTGCTACTTTAGTATGCGGTCTACCTACGATTCGGCGGTCTACCTTTTAATTATATCTTATTATCTTGTTTACTAATTGCTTGTTTACATCCCGATGTCAATCGCCCTTGACGATTGGTTAGGTTTAGTCATGATATTTTCGTTAGTTTTAACGAAAATATCATGACTAAACCTAACCAATCGTAGGTAGACCGCATACTAAAGTAGCACCAAACAATGAACGGCCAACACAAAGTGATAATACACAGCGTGATCTCAATAATTTGATATAGAGTGATCTAATAAATGGCAAATGTAGTTTAACGTAGGCCAGTAATCGCGGTTTATAATCAACTCACTAATTTTCCTACAGTAAAATCTTGGTTCTCACTTCATTGTATTTTTCCACTCGGCAAATTTTCTTTCCCGAGTTCTGAATGCACCCCAAAATTCTTCACATTCCCTTCCACTTCGGAAAGAATTCAATAGGAGTAATTCCGAACTGGTTTTACACTAATTATTATACACTAAAACTCATTCGTGTAAATGTTATTAGAAACTCGAGAAAAATGGCCAAATTTCACATAAACTATGAACGTCCAATCACCTTTGTCTGTTTCCGATTTAACCAGCTTGGAAAAAGAAATACCGGATTCAGGTTAAACATTTTAAGATTTATTAGTGACAACCTCTCCATATGATATCGCAATAATGTCTGACCTTAATAATTCATGTTTTCGTTACAGATGAAGGTTACTATGAAGGTTACGCGAACCGAAATCCTCCTTCGGGTAGGTTTTAAAGAAAGGATCTCTGAAATACCAAATTAGCTTCAATATTTCATTTTGAGATAAGTTGTTTGTTTGAAATTTTGTCAAAGTAAATTATCTTATGTAATTTCAGATACGAATGAAGATTATGAACCCATTCCCCCTGATGTCGGTCAATTTTCCTATACTTCTTCCAAACAAACTTTTAGTTGTGATACACTCTGTTGTTAACTCTTAACATTTTACAATGTTTTAGTTTATTAACTGTTAAGAGTAAAGTTAGTTTAGCTTACGTTAAATTAGGTCAGATCAAATCAAATTTGTTTAGATTAGATCGCTTTGTTTCGTCGCTTGTTGGGGCGAATGCAAACAATGTCGTGGACAAATTTTAAACATTATTGTTAATATTGAAATTATTCGTTCTATTAACAATTGTAAAAAAAGTACAAAGACGAAATTAGTTAAAATGTACCTCTCGTTTTAGTGGACATAAATTACTTATCTTATTTTTAAATATATTTACTTCAAAATTAGAGCTAAAAAAAAAATTGTTTATAATTCCAACTCATTTCATTAGAGATTATAAACAGTTAATTAGCGTTGAGATAATAGGTGTTGTACGAATTATAAAATTAATCTTATCCAGTCCTCGTATATACGAGCTGTTAGTTTGGTTTCTCTCATAAAATTTGTTTGACATTTACAAACTTCTCAACGAGTATGTTACTGACGAGTATAAAGACTTATTTTACAGTTACCTTCTTTTTAATGTTGTCGTAAATTCTGAAGTTGAGAAAACTTGATTTTGAAGTAAAGAAGAAAGATAAATAAACTATTTAAAAAGATAATTATTAATTAAATGTTCTTATTTTGAGTGTGAATGATTATAACGATATAAAATGCGTCTCGTCACAATCCTCAGATTTCTTATCGTTCATTCGTTTGTGGTTTGGTTTAAATTTATTTTCTTTTATAGCTTTAGAAATTGAGAAGGAAAGATATGAACATGAACAACCTCCCCCTGAATTGGAATATGGCTATGAACAACCTCCCCCTGATTTGGACTATGGCTATGAACAACCTCCCCCTGGATTTGGTAAATTTCCTTTACTATTTTACAAATGGTAAAATCTTGGCTATGATACGCTGTATTGGTCACTCTTAAGTACACAATTTTAGATTTTATTAACCTCTTAGAGAGAATCCTGCATAAAATCACTCCTTTATCGTCCTTAATCGTAATGTTGCGCATTTCAATATACTGTACAGGGTGTCCCAGAATTAACTATCTATTTCAATGAAATCGGACAAATTTTTTAAAAACACACTTTTATTTATGTTTATCATGTTTAATATGTGTTAAAAATGTATAAATTTCTAAATTGTTTTCATAATTTTATTTTCATAATTTTTTCATAGTTTTTCATAGTTTTATTTTCATTCTCTTTCAGAACCCTATTAATAATGAATACACAAGAACGCATCTTTGTTGTAACATCCCGTATCAAAGGAATGCAATGTAATGAAATCAGAGAAAAATTTACAAGAAGATTCCACAGAACCGGTCCTACAGACAAAGCGATTCGTGAACTTGTGAACAAATTTAAAAGAACTGGATCCGTACACGACGAGGTGGGAAGAGGACGCCCAAGGACAGCACGTAACAGTACCGAACAGGTACGACAATTGTTTGAGGATGAACCAACAACTTCGGTTAGGGAGGCCGGTCGAAGACTCAACATATCCAAGACAACAGTTCATAGAATCTTGCGTTCGACACTGATGAAAAAGGCTTATCACATTCAAGTAAATAAAGTTTTGACTTATGATTTATAAATCTATTTGTTTTTGTATCATAATTTAGTAATAAACACAAAATTATGTCAGTTTTTATTAAATTTGTCCGATTTCATTGAAATAGATAGTTAATTCTGGGACACCCTGTACAGTAAATAATGTAAATAATTAGTCTTTTACTTTGTTAATAAAACAAAAATCTACGAACCCTTTTCATCGTCTTTATTAACCACATTGTTTATTTGGTCCAAACACCACATTGATCACCTATTAAATATACTTAATTAACTTCATTACTGTATTATAGCGGGCCTACTCTTAATAGGCTCATATATATATATATGGGTAAAGTCAAGGGGAGATGAACATTTATGTCACTCCGTTACCATCAACAGCAATAATTACAAAAATGTGTTTTCATTTTGGTAATCAGCGTAAAAAAGAACATAAGAATCACCAACAGGCGCTACTATAGTATGCGGGTCTACCTACGATTGGTTAGGTTTAGTCATGATATTTTCGTTAAAACTAACGAAAATATCATGACTAAACCTAACCAATCGTCAAGGGCGATTGACATTGGGATGCAAACAAGCAATTAGTAAACAAGATAAGAAGCTATAATTAAAAGGTAGACCGCCGAATCGTAAGTAGACTCAGGGGCGTCCCTAAAGTATTTGGCACCCGGGGCAGATCCTTCCTTTGGCACCCCCCATAAATAATTTTAAAATTTAAACACACAGAAAAATATATTATGTTTGCAAGTAGATTTTAAGCAGTACAGTACTGTCATAAGCAAATTGGAAATAGGAAAAATGCAGCACATTAAAAATTCAGTGAACAGGTAATACTGCATTTTATTTTATACAAAAAACACAGGAAATCCAGTTTCAACGCTCAGCCTATTCTTCAAAGGTAAATAGAGAGGATTCACAGTCTCTGCTTTCGAGCCTTAATTTCTGCAAATTGATCAATGACCTCATCAAAATTCGCCTTCTTTGCATATTCATGTTCAATTGAAAGTAAAGCCAGATTTGTCAATTTTGTCTGACTCATGGTCGAGCGAAAGATATTTTTTATCAATTTCAATTTGGGAAAAACTTCTTTCACATGAAGCAATAGACACACAGACAGTCAAAAAGAATCTCAAACACAGTGACAAGCTTGGCAAAGATTCACAAAAATCCCATTTCACAATAAACTCCAGAAACTGCAATGCTGTCCATTTCTTTGCCTCTTCAACGCTGATTTTGACAGCTTCCAAATGCCTCCGAAGTCGTCCAATTTCCACACTGATATCTTCATCAGAGAATTCATCGAAAATCTGAGTCAAATTTGTAATATACTTCCGAAGTTCTTCTTCTGTTGCAACAACCAAAGTGTTTGGCTGAATAACAGCGAAGATTGACAGAATTTGATCCATTGCCTTAGAACGAATCTCCAATTCTTGATGAAAGCGATCAAGACATTCAAACATAGCCCTTTTTACTTCCTCTGGCAATGTGAGACCAGCATCCTTTGCCATCTCTCTTGGCATCCTTTTTCGGAGCTTTACTCTCCCTCTTCTCTTCATAGAAATGTCCATTTCCTCAAACTTTGTAGTTGCATAATAAATGGCTCTCTCCACAATTTCATTGCGCTGATCTTCAAGAAACAGTTTTAGAGCTTGGAGCTTCACAATGCACTTTTCAAGGCTGATTCCAACTGTTTGCAAATACTTTTGTGTGAGATTAATTTCTTCCAGGACTTCACACCAGAAAGAAAGGTAACAAAAAAGAGAAATTACGTACAGCAGACAGCAAAATCTGAGCTGATCCTCTTGTGTCCACATTCATTTTCTTTGGGATCGCACAGTACTTCAAGGGTTGAGGTCAGCTTTTCAAAATTTGCCTTCACTGGTTTCACAGCGTCATAATGAGCACTCCATCTTGTCTGGGAAAGTCTTTTGACTGTCATGCCTACATTCTCCATCAGCACTTCCCATCGATGAGTTGAGACTGAAAAGAAGGAATAGACTCTCTCTAAGGTTCCAAAAAAAGTCACACATGAAGAAACGCTTCCAAATGAGTGCACTCAGCAAAGGTTCAGAGAATGATTTGCACAAGGCACAAACAAAGCCTTGGAATTAATCTCTCTGATCTTTGACTGAATACCACCATGAATCCCAGCCATAGTTGCAGCGTTGTCATATCCTTGACCACGGCACAGGTTTATGTCCAGTCCATCTCTCTCCAGATGTCTCAGGATATCCCCTGTGAGCTCAGCAGCAGTCTTTCCGGCAATAGGGAAGAAGCCCAAGAAATTCATCTTATTCTTTTCTAAATAAATAGTTTCGGCGAAGGACAAAAGACCTTGTTTTCAAACTTATATTACTTTACACTTTTATTAACCAACGTTAAGAAAAGAAAAAAAGCTGCAAGGAGATCTCAAGATGCAGCACTTCATTCATCTTTAAGGCTTTGTGAAACTCATGAAGAAACCTTAATAAGAAAAGAGGATGATTAAAAAAAACACCACACCAGTAAATGTCGAATTGAAACTTCTCATGAAGCAGAAATTAGGTGAAAAAAAAATTTAAAATTCGTCTATTAGGATGAAAGAAACTGTTGAAAGAAAAGAAATGAGAAGAGCAGGCGATAGAGAGGCTAGAATAGCTGTGACTGATGAAGAGAGTTTTGAGGAGAGAAGAAGATAAAAAAAGTCATTTAATGATCAGCCGACCCCACCCGGAGGGTAGGATAGTCAGTCAGCCTGCTCTCTGGCCGGTCCCAAGTCCGGATAAAGGGCGAGGGTTGGTGTCAGGAAGGGCATCCGGCCGTAAAAAAAAAACCACGCCACAACCAAATGAGATGAGTCAAGAGGATGATACGAGGACAGCTAGGGCGTACCCAGTAAGCGACGCACAGATACATCGCCCTAACTCTGTGACAAGACGAGGGCTACCGCATCAAGAGCGGGCGCGGATAAAGAAGCGAGCTCGGGAGGGATTGAGGATTGCTTCTCTGAACGTGGGAAGCGTGACTGGTAGAGGAGGAGAGATTGCGGAATTGATGTGGAGGAGAAGAGTGGATAATAGTGTGCGTGCAGAAAAACGGTGTTGGAGTGAGTAATATTGTCGAAGGAAATGAAGGACGAGGTGTGGAAGTAAACCGCGGAGGGGATAGAGTAATGGGTGTGAGATTGAATTATGGGAAGTACGTATTGAATATCATCAGCGCATATGCAGCACAGGTGGGCTGCACAGATGAGAAGGATGCTTTTTGGAGATTACTGGACGGGGAAGTGCAGGCTCTAGAAGAAAATGAGCGTGTGATTGTTGGCGGCGACCTTAACGGACATGTGGGTAGGAATAATGAGGTAATTGAGAGAGTACATGGAGGTCAAGGATTTGGAGAAACAACCGCGGAAGGAGAAAGGATAATAGATTTCGCGGTTTTCGTTCGATATGGCAGTGGTGAACACCTTCTTTAGTAAGAGGGTAGAGCATCTCATTACACTATAAGAGCGGTGGGAGGGTATCTCAGATTGATTATATGTTGTACAGACGGACACAATTGAGGGAAGTGAAGAACTGCAAAGTTATACCGGGGGATCATGTTACTGTAAGATAATGTATGTTAGTGTAAGATAAAATAACACTTTCCACGCCTCCTCTTTCGGTTTTCACTCTCCGCTTTTATTTCTCTCTCATTCCAGACACCAAAGTCAGATGAATCGTGGGCTAATGCCCACCCCACCTCCGGCTCCTAGAAAGATTGGCAGGAAGATATAACCGACGTAGGTTTCCAGTCCAACCGCCCACTTCTTTTAGTCTCCCCTGACGACATACCACATACACACCAAAGGTTGTAAACAAAAAAAAAAAAAAATGGGTGTCAATAATCCAGCAGGGTTGATGAAGCACCTTAAACAGAAAAAACAACAAACTTATAATATGCATCCTTTCAGAGTATTGTATACTTTCCAAACAAGATATCGTATGATTTTTGTGGAAGATATTGCGTTTCATTTGGGCTATAAGTGGTATAATTTACTTTCTATTTTTAATTAGGTTTAGAATTTATATATCTTAGTTTTGATTAATTTCCGCATTTAAGAAATGCCAAATTGAATTCTGTGTATAAAATTACCTAAAAAAAATACATCTTTTTATTAAAAATTAGCAATAACTGAAACTGAGAAGATCCACTGATTAAATTATCACTCAACGTACCAGAGTTTACTCTTCATATAACTTTGGTTGTCACCAGAGCAGTCTTGGAACGTATAATAATAAATAAATAATAATAATAAAATAATAATAATAATAAAAAGCCTGGAAGCTAAATTGGTAAAATTAAAACAGTTCTGCTGTTAGTACGCTAGTGTTCATTTTATCAGTTAACTCAAAGAAATACGAGTAAAAAGTAACTATATTTTAGAAATGATTAAAACTTTGTGATACGAAAAACAAACAAAACAACAATAGCAGTCGAACGAGTCATAACAAATGTTCAAACTGTTCACCGCCATGTTCAATGCAGAAGTTTTCAGCATAAATACGCGCTGTTCCAAATTTATCACCGCATATTGCCAACATTTTGAAAGCAAAAGCTGCAGGATTTGTAAGGAATGCCAGGGAGTTCTGGAGCATGCTCCCTCCCTTCCCGGGAAATGTTTGAAAAGTCTCACCTTAAAGATACTTTCCGAAATATATTGAAAATGCGTATGATTAGTGTGCAAATTGGTAGGCGGTAGAACATCGTTTCAAATCGGTACGGTTGGCAAGTATGAGGTCATCATGTTGGCGAGTTTAAGCGTAGGTCGAGGACTAGGCTTAGGAGTAACCTTAGGCTGACCCTAAGCTAGGCGAAGCCAGCACTTTAAGATGTCTCGGTTTCTCTATGACAAAGTTTCGTGTATTTCTGAATCGTAGTTCCTTTTTATGTGCATATGTTGGGTTAACTGATAAATATAAACATCCTGTATAAAATGCAAGCTTTTCATTGGTCGAAGAGAGTTAAATTAAACCAATCATACGTGTCCTCCACCTTTTTAATCCATCCATCCATCGTGTTCTGCCTATCAGGCAGGTCCAATCTCATGTGTCCCGCCAAAGTGTTCTATCCTGAGCTATCCTTTTTCATCTCATGATAGCTCCTGCCTGCCTTCAAATCATCCAGCATTGCTCTCCTTTTCTTCCCTCGGCCTTCTACCTTCATATCTACCCTCTGTCACTCCTTCACCAATCCTTCTCCTCTCAACACATGTCTGATCCATTTCTTCTGTCTTTCTCTTATCACCTTAATGAGTCTTCTTTCCTCCAGTCAACATTAATATTCTTCAATATTTCCATAGTTTCCTCCACTGGACTCTGTCAAAGCTTTTTCAAAGTCAATAAAACAAACATAGATTTCCCGATCATGTTCCAGTACTCTCTCTCCCATCATTCTCATAATACCAATAGCTTCTCTTGTTCCACATTTTGACCCAAATCCAAACTGATCCTCTCCAATGTACTGCTCAGCTCTGCTCGTTAGTATCCTTAGCATTATTTTTGATGCATGGCTGACCAAGCTTATGGTTCGGAATTCTGAACACTTGGTGGCTCTCGTTTCTTGGGGATAGCGATCATAGAGACTCTCATAAAGTCAGCAGGCCAGTCTCCACTTTCATACATGTTTCTGCACAATACATTCCCCTCCTTTCTAGCATCACATTCAAGACTCTTCAGAAGTTCTGCTCGTACATCATCTGGTCCTGGGGCCTTGCCATTTCTTAGGTCTTTTACAGCCATCTCTACTTCTCTCTCCAATATGTCCGGTCCCATACAATCTAATTCCCCCTCATCTGCTTCCTCCATTTCGATGTTATTAGGTTTGTTCTCTTTATCATACAGTTCTTCAATATATTCAAGCCATCTCTTCCGTATATCTTCTGGTCTTTTCAGTTTTTCTCCATTTCTCCCCTCTATTTCTCGCATTCCCAAGCTACGCGTACTTCTTTTCCATCTATTTATGTCCTTAACTTTTTGGTACATTAAATCAGTTCTTCCTTAACTTTCTAATTCCTCCAATTCCCTGCACTACTCTCCAAGCCACATCTCTCTTGCTTTATCAGTTTATCTTCTCAGTTCGCTATTCAACTGTCTGTATCGTGTCTACCTTCTTTTGTATTTATACTCTTTCATTTTCTTCCTTCCATTTTGTCAAGCATCTCTGTAGTGACCCAGGGTTTCCTTGCTTCTCTTTTCACATAACCGATATTTTTCTGTGCACTCTCCTTCATTGTATCCCTCAGTCTACACCATCTTTCTTCACTTGTCATATGAATGTGGCCGTCATTTCTTTGCCTCCTTATCTCTTCATTCACCTTTTTAGCAAAAACTATCTTTTGTTCTCCCTTCAGTTTTTCAGTATCCCATTTCTTCCCTACTTTATTCTTCAGAGTCTTCAGCCTCACCATATTTCCATTACCAACCAGTTATGATCGGAGTCAGCATCTGCTCCAGGATAAGCTTTCGAGTTCTTCACTGCATTCCTATATCTTTGTCTTACCAAAATAAAGTCAATTTGGAATCTTTCAGTGTCTCCTGGTTTTTTCCATACGTATCTCCTTCTTTTGTGATTTTGGAACCAAGTATTAGTCACCATGAGTTCTTGCTTCCCGCAACACAAAATTCTACTAGCTCTTCTCCTCTTTCATTTCTTCTACCTAATCCGAATGGTCCAACCTCCCTTCCGTCTTTCCCCTCTCCAATCACACTATTCCAGTCCCCCATGATTATTACGTTAGCATTTCTTCCATGGGCTTCAATTATTTCCTCTATTCTATCATACATTTCTTCTACCTCTTCTTCCGGATGGGCGCTTGTTGGCATATACACTTGCATGACAAATGTATCTACTTTTTCGCCTTTCATTCTTATCCACATGATTCTATCTGACACAGTCTAACTCCTCTACGGTGTTTCTTATCCTTCCTCTAAGTAAAATAGCAATTCCTCTCTCAGCCCTGTCACCACCAAAATAAATCACTCTCACGTCTCCACTAATAAAATCTCCTTCTCGTCATCTGACTTCCGACAACCCCATGATATCTATGCTCAGCCTATTCATCTCTTGTTTGATGTTTTCTAACTTTTCTGGTCTGTTCATTTCCACGTCCCAATCTTTACTCCTTTGTTGGTGTCGCAGGGAATTCGCCTGATGACGACCTTGGAAGCCCTGCTGCTGCTTCCCCTGCCGAGCGCGACATTGCCTATCCTTTGACTGGCAACTCCGTTTACGCTGTTATTCCTATTTCTCTCTGTGGACACGTTCATGAGTTTAACAAGGGCATATTAGTGAAGTGGTTGCCCAATGCCTTCTTCACCGCAGGATAAATGAATTTAGTAACACTCGTCAAGGTTTGTGAACTTCCTCAGAACAGAGGAAGTATAACCTAAGACTTTTATTCTTCACATAAGCTCGAAATTAGGGTACAAAGTCTTCTAATTTCCAACTTTCTGCTTCGCAAGTAAGATCACTTAACTTTCTTAATATCAATTAATTATTAAATTCATTGAAGGAACTTCACCAAAGACTTTATTATCCTTCCAAACAAAATTATGAAGAGGCGAAGCGGTAAAGAGTAGCTATGCAAATTAATAGTGCAATGATGTCTTTTATATATGTTAGTAGTTTGGGCGCAAGATGGACGTGTGCAAGAATGTTGCAATGCAATTGCAATGTTGATCAATGTTGCAAAGGAGGGGATGGGGTACGTTACAAAGGGGGAGAGGGTATGAAATGAAGGGGGAGAGGGGAGGGAGCTTCGGGGGGAGAAGGGAGGATGACCTCCCCCAAAAGGGGTAGCCTTAACCTAAGAGAGGAAGAGAAAGGAGACGGAGGTGGTCTTTGGGGGAGAAGTTGGGATGTCCTCACTCCCCCAGAGGGAAACCTAACCTAAGTCTTAACCTAAGAAGGAAGAAGAGAGAATTCTTTATTCCACCGAAGTTCGCATCATTATGAACCTTCTGAAGCCAAGCAGCTCTTATATAGAGGTGGGTTGAGTTGTCAGATACCACTTTTTATTTTAATTGTTCAGGTATACATTATTAGGGTGAGTTGCTAGATTCCACACGAGTTGCCAAATAGTGTTTTTATTTATTAAAAGCAAGAACGATAGGTATAACCTATTAGGGTGAGTTGCTAGATACCACCATTTATCTTAATTCACACGAGTTGCCAACTAATGTTTTTAAAAGTATACGCAACTTTCTCCTTAAAATGGTTCAGAAAGAGAGTTAATTATTAAAACGAAACCCAATATTAACTCTGTCTATTTACTTTTGACAATCCCTTCTTGTGATTGAAAAAACAAATTGCATCAGAAAAATAACATTACACACCTTATATATATATATATATATATATATATATATATATATATAAGAAAAACAATGATTATTTAAACGTCGTTCTATTTACTTTTGACAATCCTTTACACACGACGGAATGATCAAAATAAAAATAAAAAATAGTATAAGAAATATGAACGAGGAATATATATGATCAAAAAATAAAATAAAAATTGTATAAACATCAATACAGGTGAACACACACACACACACACACACACACACACACACACACACACATTTATATTAAATAATAAATAAATTGGAAATAAACACATTCACTTTGTTCTGTCTATTTAATTATGACAATCCTTTCTTATGAGTGAAAACAATCAGACGGCATCAAAAATGACAGTACTTTCCTTATATATATATATATATATATATATATATATATATATATATATATATTATGTGTGTGTGTATATATATATATATGTGTGTGTGTATATACAGGGTCCGCAAAAAAAAAGGAGCATGACGAAAATTGCTCTCACGCCCGCATCTTTTGCCGGACCCTTAAATGTTATATATCTAGCTAAAGATAAAAGAGCCCAGAGTTGTATAAAACAAATTTCATCAAAATCGGTCATAAAATAAAGATTTTATGGCCACAAACGTGCAATGAATAAAAAAAGTGAATTTCCGCGTAAAAATTTAATGTTTTTCTCATTACAAATTATTTTTTTCAGATGCCTAAATAATTTTAATCAATAAAAATGATAATATGCCCTTTTCTAAAGAAGATAAAATATTAATAAAACATTATAGACTTGATAAAAATTATGGCGCAATAAAATTATTACAAGAGTTTCCGAATAAACCATGGTCGAAAGGAGGTTTGGACAAGCTGTTAAGAAAAATCGACGAAACTGAAAGTACTGAAAGGAAACAAGGAAGCGGGAGGCCAAGATCAGTTCGAACCGAAGAAAACATCAGAGATGTGGAACTAAGAATTTGTAGTCAAGAAGGCAGACCAGGGACTCACATGACACCGTCCAGAATTGCTAATGAGTTGAGCATATTCGAAAGTAGCGTCAGAAACATTATTAAAAACGACCTTGAACTAAAACCTTATAAACGGATACACGGGCAGAAATTAACTGAAATTAACGAACAGAAAAGAGTTGTTTGTTCTGAACGCATGTTAAGAAATATCACTCCCGAAAAAGTAGACCTCGGCTTTTTGACTGACGAAAAGAAGTTTACGGTAGAACCACCGCGAAATTCCCAAAATGACAGAGTGTATTCAAGAGTTAATCGTAAAAATGAAATACCAGATGATAGACTTTATGCTACCCGTAATCATTTTTCTGCCAGCGTAATGGTATGGGTCGGTGTGTCTAAACTAGGCAAGACTGTTTTTTTCGTAGAGCCAAACATCAAAGTAGACGCCCGCTATTACACTGAAACTTTGTTGGAACAAATGCTGCCCGAAATGAGACGATTGGCGAATAATGGTTACTTCTTATTCCAACAGGATGGCGCTCGGGCGCATACCGCTAAGTCAACTATTGAATTTTTAGAAAATAATGTTCCTGAATTGCTTTACCCAAAAGATTGGCCCCCTAGTAGTCCAGATTTGAATCCCGTAGACTACTGAATATGGGAAATGTTGGCTGAGAAAGTGTACAAGCATAAGATCCGAAATGTCGA